>VZRV01003994.1:252732-432732 GCA_013398115.1 Falcunculus frontatus
ACCGGGTTTTGCCCCTGGCAGCCTATGAAACCCAGCCCCACAAAGTGGTCCCTGACCCCTCCATTCCAGCATCAATGCATCCATTTATGTGGCAGGAGGGAGAGCCTTGCCAGTGCTAATGAGTCATGTTGTTTACACGTGCAGTATATATAATATTATACGGGATAGTCGGAACTGCTTCAGAGATGACAGCAGTTTCAGTGGTGTTAACTGACGTACGTAGGGGGAAAACTGGGATCAGGACACCCAGATGCAAACTTTCCCAACGTCTGGGCTTGTTCAGCCTATGACTCAGGGCCATAAAAAATCAGGCCAGGATATTAGGTAAAAACAGGGCCATTCAGCCTCTCCTTGGAGCAACCGGGCATTTTTGCACAGACCTGGAACTCCTTCCAGAATCCGCAAGAATTTATTCTTTGGGCAAATTTCTGTGGAGTTGATTCTTGGAGAAAAAGACACAATGGGATCACACCCCCGTTTGCAGAGAAGTGTCAGAAAGAAGAGTTTTACCTTGAGCTCAGTTTGCACAAGCAGCTAAAATACTGAAATGACACATGGAAACAATACAGCACCATTAAGAAAATTCTGATTTGCAGCTGTACTTGTAAGTGTATTACATGGGGATTTTCTCCTAAGATTAGCTAATTTCTTCTATTGACAGTGAATTTCTTGCTGTTCAGTTTCTAAAGCATTCCACCAGAACTAGCACAAATATTTGAATTTAGCTTATTAATTTTAACGTGCTTGGCCATGAAAAAGCAATGAGGTGATTAATATGCCACCTGGACTATCCCACGGTGAAGCAATTTCTAGGGAGCCAGGGATGACAGTCAGCTGCGAAGTTCTTCATTCTATTGTTGCTTTACTGAACACAGGCACTTTCAGTTAATGTTAATTATTTTACTGATAGACTTGCTCATGGTCCTTGTGTTGGTCCCATTACAGAGGCTGTACTGGCTCTGGAGCAGGGAAAGAGTGTGGGTGACCTAGCAGGTCTTTTCAAGCTGTGGCTTCTCTGACACAACCCCATCAAAAACAGCCATGACTGGGGAAAAAAAAAATCCTTTTTCTTTAAATCTGCACTGCGTATAAGATCAATACATGAGAAAGTGAACTGATGGGGCTCTATGGAACAAACCCATTGCTCCCAGGTTATTTACCCTTTTATATTGCTATTTATCTCAGTTCACAGAGGGGGATGACACTGTAGACAGGTACAAAATGTTCTCTCCTGCCCTAAGAAGCCTACAGTTTCACTTGTGTTAATTATTATTGCTAGAGCACGTGGCTCTGCTCTTCACACATTTAAAGATTCATTAAGAATTAATTTTCAGAATGGTATAGCCTGAGAGAAACAGACAGATAGGTCAAGACAGCTTTACATATGAAATGTCTGTCATAAAAAGGAGTTTTAGAATTACTTCTCACTTGCTGTATTTGTTCCTTCTGTGGGAACTCCCTCAGAGCAAGTCTTGCCAAAGGCAGCAGAAATAAATTTTTCTGGGGAAGGAAAGTGGTTGAAAGGAAGGATCCATGTTGCTATTAATACTTGTGTCTCAGCTGGAATAAAGTGTTCATACAAACAGTGTGTGCTGCTAGATAGCAGAATTTATAGTACTCCACCTGTATGGGATATTCAATACAAGGCACATTAAAAGGATTTAGAGCAGAAGAAGGAAACACTTCACTTGAAATACCATGACTGAGGTTTGTTGTTATAGCATCCACCTATTTTATTCTATTAAGGAATTTATACTGTCATCATTGTGGCATTTTTTGATGGCTTTATGCCTCGTGATTTTAGTTTGGCCCTTCTCAGCATTCACCTTGTTGAAAGTAAAGGCTTCTTTTTCTCACTCCCTGAAATGAGGAGCAACCTGATTAACCCTGAGCCCTCTTAGATCTTAAAATTCAGCAATGTAACCTCCCACCCCTTAAAATTTTGCTTCAGTGTTGGTCAAGGACTCAAAAGAAGGGGGACTTGAGACAAAGCTCCCAGTATTTATGATGAGACCAGGATGCTATCCAAAAAGGTTGATAATGCTGCAATCTTCTAGTGGATAAATACAAAACCCAGTACTCAGTGCTTTAAAATATCCCTAGAAACCTCTCAAAATTATGGAACAAATCAGTGGTATTGCTTTTCGCTTTTCTTACCTTCCCTCCATGTCTTTTTTTTTGGCAACCTAAGTGTATCATTTGCTAATAATTGCCATTTTGAGCAGTCAGACACCTCAATGAGGTTTGCTTCTGCAATCCATTCAGTAATGTCATCACAACACATGTACCAGTGGGCAGCAGCTCACGTCAGCATTTTCAAGGCAATGTGGCAGCTGAGGACCCACAGTGATTGAACTGCGTGGAACAGGTGGGTAACACCATTTTCCTGTACAAACCTGGAAAAATTACTCCTGGAATCCTGCCTTTGCTGCCTTTTTATCAGAAGGAAGCAGACAATGTGGATGGGGTTCTGAGAGAGCAACATAAAATGATTAAAGGGCTGGAGGAAAACAGTTGGGCACGTAAGGAAGCATGAAAACTGAATGCGTATAGTTTATGTAAGCAATATCAAAGGAGAGGGCATGATGACATAAAGTACAAATATCAGCAGGGAGGAGGGGAATCATTTGAGTTGGTAGAAGGTAGAGCTAGAACAGAAGTGAAAGTGAGAAAAGAAAGATGTACGTGTCCTTAAGAGGAAAATTTTCCATAGAGTGAGAGCTGCAGGACCATGGAGCAGTCCTCTAAATGAATTGGTAGAAGCTCCATCTCTGGAGACATTTAAATCTGGACTGTACAGAGCATTAGAAAATATAAAAATACACTGCAGGGAACAATCCTGCACTGTCAGGGGATGGACTAGATGACTTAATGCATCTTTTCCATTTCTAATTTCAATGATTCTATGGCTCATTAATTGCATATCATACAAATGCAGTAAAATTTGATGGGAATTAAAAAAAAAAAGAGAGAGCCTACATTGGGGGAAGGCTGCTAGACTAAGTATAGACATATTCCTTAAAACGTATGGGATGAGTACATCACTTCTTAAGATTGTTGCTATTATTCTAAAAGTTATTTCATTCACATTTTCTTTAGCATACTGATGCTGCAAGCAGCTGAGTGCAGGATAGGTGACACTTTCTCGTGAGGACAGCTTGTGAACTGATGTTTTGCTCTCTTTCCTTAAGAACTTAAAAATGTAC
This sequence comes from Falcunculus frontatus, assembly GCA_013398115.1. Classification (NCBI taxonomy): domain Eukaryota; kingdom Metazoa; phylum Chordata; class Aves; order Passeriformes; genus Falcunculus; species Falcunculus frontatus. Next base: position 255,939 of record VZRV01003994.1, read on the forward strand.
AGCTTCCTACACTGGGATATACTGGGGTGGAGTTAAGTGCTAATCTCCCTTTACAGAATTGGTATTATATAGGGCTAATTTTTTTTCTGTTGAAATACACAGCAGAGCTTTGGCTGATTTGAATTGTCCTGGACCTAAACACCAGATTGATGGCAGTATCTGAATCTAGACCCTGCTAGAAACTCCAGTAGCATTTTGTCAGTGAGAGGACAAACAACATTTTGAGGAAGTATGGAATTATCTGTTGGAGGTCTTTAAATGGATGCTGGTTCTTAATCCTATGTATTACCTGATCAAATGAAGTCATTATCCAGCTGAAGCCAACCTTTTTCTCCTCCCAGTCATGTCTCGCACCTTGAATGGGAGCCTCGTCTAATAGTCTACTTCTTCTTCAGCCTCTCCCACCGAATGAGCTACATCCTATATTTTTCATGCAGGGCATCACAATGGCCTCCTTCCTCAGAACAGGCACACCTGAGCAGCAGAGCACTGCAATCTTCCGCTCCGTGGTGACAGGCATGATGATCTTGGAGCAGAGATCACAGCACTGCACCTCAGCTGGGGACATACCACACCTCTTGGCATAAGGTAGACCACGACATTGGCTTAAAAGTCGGAAAAATAATACTTGAAAAGTCTCTACCCCCATGGGACTTCGGGAACACTAAACCATGTCCAAGTTCTCACCTCAGCAGAAGCCTTTGGTGCTCAGACTCTTCATAGTGAGCTCGTGCTAGGCAGCTCACATGCCAGGCTTTTTTTACCTGCTTGTCTAGAATAGTATAATAATGTTTAAAGAGCAGCACAGTTGGCTGCAGCTGGCCAGTAACTCAGCTTTATGGTATCTGAGCAGAAAATTGAGTGAGGCAGGGAATCAGGGTGTACTAGCACATACACATAACATATTTCATTTTACTAGCCGCTCGCTAAACACAAACCACATCTTTTTCTTCCTGTCTAAACATGCTGCTATGGAAAGTTAAGTCCTGTCCTTAATTCCTAACCTCAGTCTGTTAACTGGTTCTGTCCTGAGCTGTCTCCCTGAACATATAAACTGCAAAATATTGAGCAAATCAATTTATGTTTCCATTTGAACTTCTTGTTATAAATGTTCATTTGTTTTTAAGAGCTGCACAAAGTTCTTCAATAGGTTAACAATGAGGCCCCCTTTTCTCCAAAGAGGTCTATAATAATTAGCTCCTCCTGAGCCCAGTACAAGGCTGTGCCTCAGAAGCACATCATGAGAATGTCATTTCCCCCTGAACTCCCATGATATTTTTCATACTGATCAATTCACACAGTTAGTAATAAATTCTTATATAAGATGTCCTCACAAATCACAAAAGAAATGTGTAAACATATTCAGGAAAATACTTCTTAATGCATAACTGAGAAATAAGGGGGAATGCATCTAGCACGTCCCTGCAATGTTCCTACAGCAGGTAGTGATTCCCTTTTCCTAGCATGTGCTCTGGGAAGTTCTGTCAATTTTAGTGAATGTAAGAGCTAGCCTGTAGACTGAGACAGACCCTAAACCAGTGACTGTGGTATGGCTACACAAGCACATAGGTGAAAAAAAGAGCTAAAACTTAGCCTGATCATCCACCAGCTTGGGGCTTGATTAAAGGACAGTCATTTGGTTTCATTTAAAAACAAGTGAGGGACAGGAACAAAACAAGACAGCCATTGCAGAGAATTGCAAGGCAGCAGAGACTCACTGGAGTATAAGGCACCTTTGATTGCAGGGGAACTGAAAGAGGTTGGAGACAGTGGACCAGCTGGGCAGCCCAAAGGAGAACTCTCCTCTGCCTTCCTGGGTCAGGGCGGGGAGATGCCAGGGCTGCTTATGGCACAAGCACGGACCTCAGCACTGCAGACCTGCTCAGGCTGTATCTGGGACACTGAAGAAGCTCAGCTGAACTTGTGTCTCTTGAGTAATAGAAAATGTGTTACTATTTTACCTTGATGACTCCATGGTTTATTAATTCACCACGTCACAACAGCACTGTCATAATATTGTTGAAAAAGATGCTTCTACATCACATCTACTGTTCTGTCTGTATTTTCCTTCAGGACAAAGTTCATGCAAATGTCGTATCCTTGCAAAGAGAAATCTTTATTTCACCCTTGTTGTTCTGCTCTGCTCTCTGCAATAGAGTAACAAAGCATGATTGCAATAAACTTACTTTGGGTGGTCCCTTACAGAGCTCCCCTAATATTCTCGACCCCCGTTGGCTTCTCTAGATCGCAGCTGCAAGACCATGAAGAGATAAGACCTCCTCTGTATGTGTTATGCCGAAAGAAAAATAAAGGGAGAAGAGTGTGACCTATGTTCACAGACTGCAAGACCAATGCCAGTGCCTGAAAAAGAAGAGTCTTAAAAGAGTAATAACATTAATGCAGATGTAGAACTGTCATATTTAATTTACAATGGGCAGACAATTCCAGGCAATCACTCCCACAGCTATCGTAACTCAAGACATATTGCATATATGTGTGTGTGCACTGCATTTATATATGTGTGTGTGTATTGCATATAGATATGCAGGAAACTCATTATCGTGTACAGTAATGGTAAATATTTCATGGACCTCATTCTTTCAGTCTTAGTCCTTTGTGAAACCACTGAGGGAAGTTGCACCTGAACAGAAAATTGCAAGGGTATCAGGGTTTGGCTCCATGTCAAGCTGTTTGCTTTACCTCACTGTGCTATTCCTTGGTGGTGACAGTAAGAGCAAGGGGCAACTCTTCTTCTCCTCGAGGGGCGGGAAGATCCCTGTGCCACGAGGACCAGGCAGAGCAGCGCTTGAGTGAGCAGCATATTTTCTGTCTCATTTTAGAGACCTGGGGGCACTGGGGATGGAATTAGGGAAGTTGGATCACTGGCTCTGCTTCCTCTCTGCAGCCCAGAGCTGCTCTCCCAGAAAAGTGAGAGCCTGGTACAAGCTAGTAACTGATTTGCATGCCTGCAATGCCCCTGGGAGAAGGTCTAGTTGTAGTGTGGCCATCTATTTTTACTATATAGTACCAGATTAGCTCCTTGCAGCTCGTTAACAAATCATTTTAAAAATCGGGTGAGAAAGCTTGATGACACTTCTGCATTTCCTGCTGCCTATCTGCAATGACGCTCACTTGATATGAAGTGTCTGTTTGCCTGCAAAGCCTAGCCCAGTGCCAATTCTTCAAATCTTAGCTGATTCAGCTCTCTTTGCTCACCTATGATCTTACTCCAAGAGGAGTCTCCTAAGAAATAATATATTGCATGTGAATAAGGGGGGAGGAATCAGTTTTTGCTGAACGCCAGCATGTTTCAGTTTCATCAGGCCCAGGGACAGCATTGCTCAGGCTGAGTTTATCTAGCCCAGAAAGAGTCTTCTGCTTTTCTGACTCCTTTCTTGTCAAATGAAACCAATCAATTCTCAGAGGGTGTTGAACTGAAACAGAGAAGCCAGTTTAAAATGTATCTTGCTGGAAATTGGCAAGCCTATCTACCTGCTCCACATCAGTGCCTTTCTGCTCAAGTGCTGTCTTTACTTGGCAGGAACACAAGATGGAATAAAAACAAGTAGTTCTTCCAAAATTCCTGCCTGCTTAAATTTACATACAAGATTAAATGATTTTTTGTCTTGTTATTATACCCCCTGGGTTCCTGCAGTACAGGTTGCTTTATGCATAAATCATTTATAGCTGACACATTGCCTATAATTTTTTCCAGAAACCAGGTAGTTTCTTAGTGCAGTAAATTCACTATAATTTATAGCAGAAAACACCTTGGAGTTGTGGCTCTAACATGCCTCACTTGTGGTTCTGAGCTGTCAGGAACTGCTGTGCTGCTGCCCACTGCCACACAGTCACTGTGCTTCCCCCCAGCAGCACCTGCACACTGGATATGAGCAAAATTAAGCAGGGAGCTAGAAAGACCCCAGCAACTTATTTGCAAGGTGATGTCAAAGCAGCCGGACTGAAAGATGGTTACTTTTGCTTTTATTTTGTCCTTTTATTCGAATATGGGCCTGAAGAGACTTAGTTATCCCACAAGCAGTTAACCTTTCCTATTTGTTGCAGTTTAACTCATTAATTAAAACAAAAAAAAAAAAAAAGGAAAGTTTCCTGTGTGACATGGAAGAAGTTTTTCTGAGGAGATTAATAACTTTCTGAGTCACATATGGTCAAGCCCTGTTTGTTTCCAGCCATATTTCAGAATGCCCTGGGGCTTTTTTTGGTGGTAGCTTGTCAAAAAAGCCACACGTTACCCTGATTTATCTGAGAGCTGTTCATGCCAAGCCTGGAGCTGCTCAGCCATGCTTTGCTTGTATCATTTGTCCAGTGAAATGTTTTAGTTAAAGTTCTTGCCTTGTAATACCGGGTAAAACGTGCATGTGGTTGCATGAGCCTTTGTCCTCCTCTGCAGCACATGAAGCGGAGGCAGGGTATGTAGCTGTTGCACTACTTTGAAAATTGTCTATAAAAAACCAATTACTCCTCTTGATGGAGGGAAGGAGTAATTATGCTCCTTCGTATGCAAGTGCAAAACGGGGTTACTGTGGACTGGGGTGTGAATTTGTAGCTCATCCACAACAAAGATAAGTGTCCTTCTGCGGGTCTGTAACCCTCTGCGGTGAAAACCTGATCTGCTCTGCCCAGCACAGCTGAGCTGTGTTGGGTGCAAGGCTGTGCACTAGGGCCAGTCCTACAGAGCAGCTACTGCACATTAAAACCCTTCTCCAGCTTCCCTCCTATCAACATTTTCATCTGTCTTACCCAAGGACAGACTATGAAGGGAACTGTCAAAAACACCTTTTCTCCTCTCTGTGCAGCCCTGATGGGTTTTGGCTCAGCCCCTCACTTTCCCTCAGACACCTTCAGACCAGCACAGGGTGGAAAGGCCAGTGGATGTCCCATGGGGCTGTCCCAGCACAGCAGGGACTTGTTTAGTCTATCAAGGGGGTGGTTGAGAAGAGATAGGATCACTCTCTATAAATACATCAGGAGCAAACAACAGGGAATGTAAAAATTTTTTAATTTTTTTAGGGGTTTTCCGGGGGGTTTTTTAGGGTTTTTTTTTTTAGTTTTAAGGCCATGTTGGCACAAGAACAAATGGTTATACGCTGCTCACAAATAAATTTAGTCTGGAAATTAGAAAGAAGTCCTAATCAGAAGAGCAGGGAGGTCCTGGAAAGACTTTCCGATTGGAGTAGCAGCAGGCAAAACCGAACTGCTGTCTAGATGGTGGCGGATAGCTACATGAAATGTTTTATATGTTATTCTTGTGCAAGGAAGCCACTAGCTAGAAAGTGTGGGACCCTTCCCATCTTGCTTGCTCTCTAGTGTTCCTCAGTACCTCCTTAATCTCCCCAGAGGAGTCCAGAGGCATCAGCCACTTCAATCAGGGTCAAGGCATTGATCAAGGAAGGCCCATCCTCTTCCTCATGCTCCTCATAAAACTGAGGTCAACCCAAATAAAATAGGACACAGGAGGCTCAGAGAAGCTAGCAAGATCTAGGTTATAGGAAATTGTTTTTCAGAGAAACTTTTGAGATTCTGTCTATCCCCACTCACTATCCCCATTGACAACAACATAAATTTTCATCACTTATTTATTTCTAAATCCAAACTATTTACTTTCAGAAACACAGGCCCAGGTTTGAAGTACTAGCAGGCTCTTGCTGAAAAAAAGCTGCATATATAAGCCATTTTTGAGGGTTTTTTCATTAGCAGGGATTTTCTTCACATGCAGAAATAATATTAGGAAAACAGACTTATTTTTAAAGATGACTGATGTGTTTTGATGAGTTTTTTCAATAAATGCACTCAGCAAACATAGCAAAATGCCTCAGTGTAGATAGACATGTAAATGCAGAACAACAGAAAAACAGTCATTTCTCACAATGGCTTGTTTTCCTCTGGGAAATTGTAGGCAAAATCTCTTCTTGGCTGACTACACTTGTCAGTATTTGGTAAAATCTTTTAAATCCTGACAAGATTGTGGCATTGCTTGCCTCACTCCTAAAATCCAGAGAAGTGAGAGAGTCCAGTGCCAGGGAGGCCCTCAGTGCCATCACCACTGACAAATCACTGGAGACCTTGTAGTCTCAGCCTCCTGTGCAGCTCTGGTGTTTGACTTGGCAGTTCTTGATGTTCCTAGTGTGATTCAAGTGTTTACCATCATGTCCATGGCATGCAAACCCTTCAAAATGTCAAACATCACAGATTAAAATAAAATAAAATACGGTGAACACAGGATATGTGACTCCCAAGGCAGCCGTGACAAAAATGCATCCTCAATCACACACTCTTTTGCTGCTTCAGAGGAAATGCCGTGCAATGAAAGGCTAACTCTTCATCAGGCCTTTTCAGATCAGGCGTTTTTCTCAGGTCTGTTCCTGGAACACGTTAAGAGAAAACTTTCTCCCCTCACCCATTTGGAAAATCTCTTACATTTGACTCGTATCACCACATACTCTGCAGTCCTCTCTAGGGCCCTGCAATAAATGTCACTAGGAAAAGGATAAGGAGGGAGAGGTTTTCACTAGGGCTGTTTCAGGCACGAGTTTAATTTTTAGTTGTTTACTGTAGCTTATATAAATTAAACTCTGAACATCCTTGTCCTCCTCTGTTCCTTTCAACAGATTTCATTCCAAACCCTTTTCAGGTATGCAGACATAAATCTGGAGAAATTCCCCTGGGTTGTCTAAACTGCCGCAGACTTGTACTTCTAAATAAGACCAGTGTGCTGCTGATGTGGTTACAAGGTTGGCATGAGCTTTATTTTTTTATGAGACTTTATTTTAAGTTCTTATTGTTGCAAAACTGTGGTCTCAACACAGTTTATACTGGACAATTTCCATCCTCCAAGAATCCGACAAGTAAAGCACATTTGTGAAGACCGTGATTCTGTGATTTCCAGAAAATAAGGGCTGTAGCTTTAGGCTGCCAATCTGCTGTTTGGCAGTGCCACAGAGGCTGACTCCAGCAGGGCTGACTCCCAGACCACTTATTTGGAAAACACTCGCCTAATGGGACAAATTTCAGATATGCCTGCATTACTTGGGAGACATTATTCAAGCACATGTAAATTGCCACCTTACAAATCTTTTCTAGATCTTAAGTTCTTATTGCTGAAAATTATCCACTTTGGAAGGGTATATTTATGTTTTGATGGAGCGTATATCACAGGAGAGATCCAGGATATCTGTAAAACTTGATAGTGTAGCACTGAATTACCGAGCCATGGAGCTCTCTTTCTAAGCCCATGCTGTCACTGAACCTGCCACCAAAATCCTGACACAAAACCACAGTGGGGTTGACAGTGCCTTAGTGCCAGTGCCAGTGTGTGTTTCGCTGGCACACAGAACTGGCTCATGGGCTTTTGAACTCCTCTGTCATCCAGGTAAGTTCAAGGAAATGTCAGTGGTTTTGGCTTTGCAGATCACTCCTTCAGCTCTCTCTGATTTCTGAAGTGTGGCTCATTGCCTTGGTTCTTCAAGCCCCCAAACCATCTAGAGTCACATTGGAAAAGACTTTCTAGTAGCATATATGCTTGTTTCCTGCCCTGATCCCTCCTCTCTTCTTCATCCCTATGTAGGATAGGAGCAGGCAGAGGTTGTTGTGGGTACAGACCCAGACTTTTGATTCATCAGAGAAGTATCTATTGTTGGTAGCAGTATATTCCCTCAGTAAGCTCCATAGTGAGAGATTAAAAGAAGAGTTCAGGATTGTGCAATGTCATCTCTATACGGGTCCAGAGACATAATCGTAGGGCAGAGCATTTGGAGACCTGTTTAAAATACCACTCTCCACAGCAGAGATCCTGTAAAAAATGTTCTCTTCCTCTCTTTGTATAAATTTAGCATGTCTTGCTGACAGGTCCTCAGCTTATGTGTGAGCTGGAAGAGAACATGTTCACCACCACTCCTGGCAGAGTCAGGAGGGTGCACTATCTTGCAGCACATACTGTTGTGTCCTCTAGGACTCCAACACTGGATGAAAAGTGTGACAGCAGAGTGAAATGAGCACCAGATCAAGCTGTGCACACACAGCCTTTTTGCAGAGTGACCAGGAGTAGAGAATGGTTGCTGAATGATGCTCTTTAAATGGGGCTGTTTACCCCACACCATCATGTCACTCTTCTTTACGTTCTTGTCCATATATTTGGTCCCCACCTATGCTGGCCCCTGGGACCTGTCTACTCCGGAAAGCCAGCACATGGCAGAAAAACAGTCAGGGGTTAGAGGCAGCTTCATTCTCAGTGGTACTTGGAAATATATGTTTCCTTGGTAATTGCAATTTTAGGTTGAGGACAGGATCAGTGACATAATGTAGAGGATGCCACTTTCTGGTGCTGAACAACTTTGTGCTTCTCTGTCAGAGAGGAGTACCTCACTGTAATGGGAAGTCTAGTAGGTTTAGGGGTTTTTCAGTCCTCAGTGCTTCTTGCTGAATACTTTTCTGTCATGACAAAAGGGTTTTTAACTAGCAGTTGTGTGCTTGGGCACTAGCAGAAACTAGTTGAGGGAATCCGATGGTATCTATTGGAATTTCTACTTCAGTAAATAGGGGAAATATTAATCATTTCGTTTTTAAACACCAACAGTATGTTCTGTGCTCTGCTGTACAAAATCCAAAGTACAGACAGTGCTTGTACTGAAGAACTTGCATGTCCAAACAAGGGTCAGACAGATTGCAGTGAGTAACCTGGAGATACAAAAGCTTTTCTACTGGTATGCATTAAATGATTGTGTGTGAATTGTCAGGCTTTATAGCTAACTGATTGTAAAAGGAACTTGCTAACATCCTGCTATGACAAATACTATTGCTTTATTTGCAGTCAGTCACCAGATCTACTGAACTATTCATCTCTTTCATAAATTCCTGTAATTTTGTTCAAAAACTTAAAAACCAGCCATTGTGTCTCCAAAAAAGCAAGGATAAGCATTTGATGAAGTCCTTAGTATTGCTCTGCTGTGCACATCACCTTAATTACATTGCCATACTTTTCTACTTTTTATTTAGTCCAGTTTATTTTTTATTTAGTTTTATGGGACGTGTGGAGGATTCCTGCTCATTGTAGACTGAATTCTAGGAAAAAGGAAAGGAAGAGATAATCTGCTGGGTTTTGGATATGGCAACCAGTCTGAGGCATTGATATGCAGCTGGACCTCTTGCCCATTCAATTTTCTTTCTGCACAGTTGAATGTCAATTATTCAGTTGAACATGCCTTTCCATGCTACCCAGTTTATATGCCCTTGGGATGAAAATGATAGCTCATGAATAAGGTAATGTGTCAAACTAGCTTGGCAAAATCAGGCAATTGGGCACTTTTTAAAGGCATTCAAACTTTTTATCCATGGTTAGATCAGGGATCTAATACACATCTGTTCCCCTGACCCAACCCAGTGGCCTACATCAATCTCCAAACTCTCAACCAGTTTCCTGCATGCAACACCACTTAAAAGTCAGAATGACCACACATGGTAGTCTCCCTCACTGTGAGCCCCGGGAATTAATATTTCCTGCACAAAAGACACCTTTTTTTACCTCCTTTGGGGAGTCCTGTTGTATTAGTTCTTTCCTGAGAAACCTGTCAAGAGCAGAGTACAAAGTCCAGGCACAGGAAGAGAACTTAATGACCAAGAAATACACATTGAAAAAGGGCATGTTTTATTCAGATAGCAATGGGTTAGAGGGCATGTCATGAAACAGCAGAGTTAGTATCTTATCCTATGCTATCAAATAACCTATCTCATGTGCTGACCTCCAGACCTGGTTTGGATTGAAAAATTCCCTCTGAAATCCATGATAGTTTGTTGCTTTCCACATTGTATTAATTAAAAATCATGAAGTAATGGTTCCTCAAAAGGAAAATTACTCATTAACAATGAACAGTTGGCAAGTTTGCTAATGGATCAAGAATCAGGAGAAAATGCAGATGTGTGTTCCTGTTGAGAGAGATTTTCTTTAATATGGTTGGAGACTACACAGGATAATGATGAAATTGATACTAGCATTGCCCAAAAGGTTGAAAAACATAAGGAGCAATTGTGAGTAGAACAGAGGGGGAAAAAACATACATGAAATATATTTTTCATTAATTTTATATTCAATGTAGGATTTTTTTTTCTCCTTTTTAGACCAAGTATTTGAGAAGAACTCTAAGGGTGTTTAGAATACTGTGAAGCTGTGCAAACATCTCCTTGAAAGACCTCATTGTCAACCAAGACCTGCTGAAAAACTAATAACTCCATATCCTTTTTAAGTTTAGACACGATGTATTAGATTTCGAAATGTATTTTGGCTTGTGAAGAGTTTGAATGCAAAGAAGATTTTCAAAGATGCCTGGACAGATCAAGATCTGTTTCTAACTCATTTGAAAGAAATCAGCATCTCAACTGCTTGCTAACATGCTGGTAACATACCTTTGCTTTTAGAACTGTTCACAAAGGCATAAAAGTATTTAAATGGCTTCTTGAACAACTGCTGGTGAGGCAAGGTCAAGAGAAATTAAGTGAACTGTGTTAAGCCCTAAGAATTCAACCATACACAGCTGAAAGCCCAGCCAGGAGGATGCCAAGGACTGGGTGTGGATGCAGGACTCGAGGATAAGATGCGTTTGTAATTACAGAGGGGCCTCAAAGCCTCCTTGTGAAGTTAGGACAACCAGAGCAACACCAGATGATTTAAAAGGGCCTTAAAGAAGACACGACTTCTGCCTCTTGGCACTCTTCCTACCATGAAAATGCGTATTACACACTCCCTGCCTTTGTCTGCAAGTGTGGGGGCATGCAGGAATACTGGGGTTCTCTGCAGGTTTCACTGCTGGAAGCCTGTGGGAAATCAGGCAGCAGCTCCCACTGAGGAGTGGGATGATCTGGTTTTTTGAATTCTGAACTAGAGGATTAGCTCTTTCCTGGGAACAGCAAAAAACTCATTTTCAGCACATGTACATTGCGGATGCTCTGTGAATATGTGCTCATTCTGAGCTTTGTTTGGAAATCTTTGGAATTAATTCTGGAGGTAGAGAAGTGCTTTCTCTTTCACTTAAAAGATGGTCATATCTGCGCCCGGTATCTGTTTCTCAGGTCTCTTACTTTAAAAATCAAGACTTTACTTGCAAAACTGGAAAACAAGAGCGTCTAGGTTAAATATTGCCGCTTTTTCTGCTGGCCTCAGCAGAGCAGCTTCTTTAGATGAACTGAACACCACTTACTTCAAAAAACACTATTCCTACTTCACTGTTGGCTTCCCTGTCGAGTTAATTAATCTCCCAGGATTGGAGATTAAGCGAATTTGGATAGTGAGCAGAATTTGATTCTCAGAGAGTTGCATACATTTGCCATTTGTGGTTAGGAATAGAACCCAGAGAATGTTTATTCCATGGTAGGAAAAACAGTTTTTACTTTTCTTAAACACAGCTAGCTGGTTTATGACTCCTGGCAGGAGTACAGTAACTTTGAGCAACTAGTTTGTTTGTTCCAGCTAATTTATAGAGGGTGGTATTCATTTTCCTTTTCCCTTAAAGAGACTCTGTCCTGCAATTTAGGCCTGCAATGAGGCATTGCTTAGACCTGATAGAAATCAGGCATACAGTGTTCTCCAGAATCCAAATAGCCAGGCAAGGGTGTGCTAAATCTGTCATGCCTCCAACAGGATATTAAATGCCACAGCTACTGCTGTGTCCTGTAGTTCTTCAGGTCTCTCAGTGATAGAGGCCCTTTTTCAGAAAACAAGAGTGGAAGGGCGTGGAGTTAATTACCAATCTCATTCCAAAGAATGGGCTGACATCATTAAAGCAAGCTCAGTGTAAAGTAAGGCAATAGATAAAGCAAGGAAAAGAAGGGTGAAAGACTGCCATATTAGAACAAACATTTTAGCCTGAAACCAAAACTCTCGAGAGCAGCTACGGTGATTTGCTCCCAGTTTTGGTTTACACCATGAATCCACCATGTGCTTTTTAAAGAATTTCCTTTCCATTTGACTCATCTGAAGCATGGAGGCATGAAGAGCAGGTGGTGGTGTAAATCTGGGAAAGCTCCCACCGGCTGCCAGAGCTTCCCAGCTCAGCTGGATAGAGGTGAAAGTGGAGGCAGTTGGGGCCCAGAAGGCTTTGCAGAGCTTTCCTTTCCATCCCATCTGTTTCTGTCCCAGCAGTTGATTCCAAACAGCGCTGAAGCCAGTTAAGAGGCCCTTTATAGGAATGCTCTGAAGGCTTATGTAAGGATTAGCATCTCAGTGGTGGGTAGGAGGCCTTACTGCATCTAGTAACTGAGTGCATGAAGAGTCCTCACGCGGACACTAGCAAAGTCTGCTTGTTCTCTAGGCTGTATGGCAGCGTGGGCAGGATGGTCTGAAAACAGACAGCCTTATTCTTCAAGTGGGCAATGCCAGGGAGAAGCTTAGTGGTGGCTCAGGCCCAGAGTACTAAGGTACTAAAACCAAGCAGTATCAGGTGATGTTTAAGAGGAACGCACCGGTGCACTGTTTTATCCAGTCTTTCTTTTATTTGTGTAGGCAATCTTTTGCACTGCTGTGGAATGCTGCTGTGGAAATTGGGGACTGGCTGTAGCAAGGCAGAGTTCACTCCCAGTGCACAGTGATGGGAAATAAACAAAGAGAGTATTAGAATAAAATCAGGGTAAATGCAATTTATAGAATTTTTAAATTCCATTTACTCCCTCTTGTGAAAGTAATCCATCCTTGTGTGCCTAAACCAGTCTTATAATGGATGCCATCTCATACTGGCACTTTGAGTAACCATATATTTCTGATGTGTGAGTTATTAAATTTAAGCCTGCCTGAGTCTTGCAATAAAGCTTTGCTGAGCGTTAGGTCAGTCAAAGATCCCAAAGCCAAGCAGAAGAACTACCCATAGAAAAGGCCCTTGCATAAATTCTTATCCTTGTTTTGCACTGTTCCATTATTTACATATTAAAACCAGATTGTTGCATACTGACCTGCCTAGTATAATCATACTGCAGTGTGGGTTTCAATGCCAGTATATATATTTTTTAAATCTTAGATTGGAAATTTATTTCAGCACTTTACTTGGGAGACAGAAAAGCCATAAAGAGGAATAAAGATCTTTACAAGGTTTGATGAAGCTTCACAGAAAGCCACAAAGGAAGAAACGTTGCACAAGGGTAAGTACGAGTAGAGGAAAGGGGAAGTCTCCTCGAAGAGCTGTTTCTCGGAGGAATTTTCTTTGGCTCCTTTTGTAAGACCTGGGATTAGTTAAACTCCTTGTCAAGCTTCTGGACCAATTTATTTTCCTGAGCATTTAGGGAGAGGCCACTTTGAAGGCTACGGAGATAATTGCAGGATGAAAGGAACTGCTAGTTCGAAGGAGCCCATTTGATGAGTGTGTCTTTTTACTGAGGATTTATTTTGTCCTCTGATAGCGTGTATGTTTTAAGTGCAGTACAAAGTACCCACAGCAATGGAGAGTAATTTAAAACAATTACATTTTAATTAATTAATATAATGAATGACTGATAGGAAGATCAAATCGTTATCATTATCTTGTAGTGATAAATGAAGGGTGGAGGGGAAATAAAGAAGAAGGGCTGGTGTAGCTGGCTCCAGCCTAACACATGTTTATTTAAGTGACTCTATACAAACATAACCCTGTGTGTCAGTTACATCAGCAACATGTCAGTCGGCACTTCTGGTTACAGACTATTTCAGAGTCATTCATCATTCAGTGCTATAAAAGCCTTTTACCCTCAGCTCACCAACCAATCAAACCAACTAGAAAACAGAGCAGGAAAGAAGCACTAACAATTGTCCTTACTTTCCTTTTAACTTCTGTTGCAACAATTCAATACATCCTGTGTGGCAGGATAGTGGAGAGGTTTTGCTGAACTAAATAGAACCTCCTTCACCAGGTCATTAAAAGCAGGAAAGGAAATTGAAAGAGAGAGAAAGGAGCAAAAACTGAGAGAGCGGAAAGTTAACCCTTGCTCTACCAGTTTTTCTTTCACAAACAAGGTTTACAAATTGCCTTTATCTGTATCTTTCACACCCATGAATATGGTTACTAATTATTTTGTGCCAGCTATAAAGGCAACGCAAGGTCTCAGTACACTGGGCAAGCTCTGATGTAAGTCATCGTGGTCCGGCCAACTGCTTGGCTGACCTTAAATTCAACATAAACCTCCCAAGGTTGGGCTGCTGAGAGAGCAGAGAGTCACCAGTGCTATTAGGGCTTGATGAGAGATCGCCACATCTTCACATGTGCTACCCTCTAAGTCATTCCCTTGTGCTCTATGTTCCACTGTCACTTTCTCCTGGTAAATAACTTGAATCCCAGATGCCTGAGAATGTCATGACTAGGAAGTGCAGCATGCTGAGGAAAACAAGGCTTTAGAAAATGGCCATGCTGAGGTGAGAAAATAGTGATGGGAAGGTCTTTCCAGTCTTGAGCAGTACCCCCTCTAATTTGATAACCAATTCCTGCTACTTTCTTCCCATTCGTGTTGAAATATGGCTTGATCCTCCAAACCTTTACTCTCATGAATTATCCCATTAAGATAAATGAGACCTCTCGCATGTGACTGAGAGTGGGAAGGTAGCTGAAGAAAATGATCAGCAAAATCAGTCTATTCTCCCTTGTCTCCCTAGTAAAAGTCCCTCCTTTATAAGTGCACTAGCATGCAAAAAATGGGAGTATTATTGGATAATAATTTGTAAAATGGCCGTATCCAGTTGCTTTTTGCCTGTTTAACTGTGGCATTTTTCTGTCTGTGCTCTGCCTGATTCAAATCCTCCCCTCATGTTTATTATTAGTTAACTATTTCTTAATGGACCCCTTCATTTATGAATAAAACTCAACAGCAATTGCAGCCCCAGTGGAGACCAGTACACTACCCATCTGCTCTGTCACTCGCACTCGGCATTGGCATTCTGCGTCAGTCTCAGCCCCTCTCATTGTAACAAGCTAGGATCAATTTTCCAGTGGCAGCTTGAAAATAATAGTACAAAATGTATATTAATACAGAAATATATTGTGAAACTGTCCTTAAACAAACAAATGAGCCACTTTAAAATATTACCACTATAAATGACCATGACAGTAGCACAGCACATATAATAAAAAATAACTACTGAAGAGAAGCTGCTGAATTACTATAGTAATAAACCAGATGTGATTATTATCATTTAACACAGTCATTGAATACCATGAATCCCTGAAGCCATTAAAATATTTATGATTAAACATTTGCTTTTCCTTAGAACAGAACGTATAGTCGGGTACTAAAAAACTGTTAAGGTATTATTTTGGCTGGTACATGCTTGTGCCATGATAAAGGTCAGCCACCACTGTCAGCTTCCTGGAAAGAGCGCCTAACAGCTTTCCTCCTTCTGTTTTGTTTTTCTAATAACAACTATAAGGTTAGATACCTCTGTGCACATTATTATGTTCAACAGAGACGTATAGATGTACGCTTACACTTTCCTACATGCATCTGTATGAAGGAACAAACACAAATATCTGATTTCATTTGTGGAGAAATGGATGCTTTCTGTCTTTAAGGAATTATAACAAAATATTTAATGCTTTTAGGAAAAATATACTTGAGACAAAGCAATAAGCATATGCAAACATGAAGTCTAATTACCTTCAGGAATTTTAGCATGCTGGCATCATATTACCCACTGAATACATTTTATCTTGTGGGGACTGAATTTTTTTTTTCTCTGTTGGAAGTGCTTTCCTGCCTGTCTTTCCATAGTCTGCAGCTGCCTGGTTGCCTACTGTTAAAGCAGGCTCAGCTGCTGTGACCTGCAGGTTGGAGGTGTCTCTTGCTGGTGGGAGTGAGGATGGGTGGTGGTGGTGGGCTGTGCAGGCACCTGGTCCTCTTGGGTTGTGCAGCACTGGGCGTAAGGGCAGGGAGAGGAAGGGCACTGCAGCCCTCCCATCCCATGGTAGAAAATATTCCCTGGCCGAATGTGCATTGCTGCTCTTTGCAAGTGCCTTTTGCTGCCGGGTGACAGGGATTCTCCTGCAGCTCTGGCACTCTCTGTTCTTTAGACATAGAGTTCACTGTGCAGTTGCTCTTTGCTACACAAAGAAGACCATCAAGTCACAGATGTATTTTAAATCTTTAATATGCATCTCCAACAATAAACAAGATGTGTCCTCTCCTAAATGCCTCCTAGACTCTAGCAGGTAAGAGACATCCTTCCCTCATACTCTTTTTGTCCTACTATCACAGAAAACCTGTTACTCTACTTGGACACTCACCAACAAAAGGAAGTCAAAACTAAACCTTGACTTGACCTGGGCAGTGCTGTGGGAAGTTCTGACTTGCTTTACAGGATTTTACTGTCCTGGCTTGGAAGTCTGGAAGCCCTGTGGTGGCCAGGGCAGCCAGTGGGAGCTGCACATGTGCATGGGAAAGGATGAGGAGCCTTAAAACTGTGCCGATTACAGAGGAAGGTGGAACTACATCCTGAGGTACTTGGATCAAGCAAAGGTGAGTCTTCTTCGACAAGCGAGTCTGCTCTGGGAAATGCCCACCTCTCCTTGCTGCCTCAAGGGGAAGTCAGGATTAGTGTAATTGAGTTGCCCAACAATCAGAAGGCTGATATTAAGTAAAATGAAGCTCATCTTCAAGTGTGTGACACACAAGTCTAAAGCCCTGCTTGCTTGTCACCTGTCTGTGAAGGCATGTATCCTACATCTTTGTCCCACGTGTTGTGCTTTCCCTCCTGAGCAGTTCAGCATGTGCCTCAGGGTTGTCTGAGCAACAGAAACTGAGCTCTGCTCTGCTCTGCTCTGACTAAATCTCTTGGGTGTTCTAAGTCCAGTGGGTATTTGCAGAGGAAATGAACACAACTCTGGCATCCACTGCAAATTTTGGAAGAAAGAGGGGTAACTGCTGCTGCTTTCTTGTAAATGAGAATATATGAGAAGTGCATCATGCCCTGCTTTTATGTAAAAGTCAGGTGGCAGAGCACTTACCCAGAGAGTAGGAAATATGTGTTCAGTTCTTTCATCTGCCTGAGAAGATTCAAACTTGCACCTTCTACAGCAGTGGAGTAACCAACCAAGCACAGGCCGGTCCCAGTGGTGTGTTAGTCCTGTCTAAAGGTTACCGCCTGGGAACTAAAGTGGAAGTTTATCTAATTTCTTGATATGGCTAGGTCAGGGCAGAGTAGAGAGGCGTAACTCTGTGAAAGTGAAATAGAGAGGCAGTACTGGTGCATTTAGGCAAGACAGAAACTGTGAGAAGGTTTCCAGCATTGCACTCTTGGAGTCAAGCATCTCATTTTCCCCAAAGATCTGCTTCAGAAGCCTCCTTGCTCTCTCCCATGTTGGGTAGGGGCCTGGCTGCCTGCAGTACATACAGCAAGAGTTGGATGCTGGATGACACTTAACCCTTCCAAGTTGTCTGGCAGGAATTTTTGGAGATACAGCATGCTTAAACTGGTCATTATATGGAGGATAGTGGAAGCAGGCAGTGACTGTGAGTCATGAGTGTAATTTTTAAATTTGTCCCATGGATCTGATGGCTCCTCTGCTAACTCATGGCCAGCAATCCTTCTTGAGAGCCATCCAGCTCCAGTTCCAAAAGCTATTTTGACATGTCTGTTGGACACAGTCCCTACACAGCCTGCATGCCTTTTTCGTTTTTCTGTGGCACAACAAGATTCAACGAAATGATACTGATGGATTCCACCAGTCCTGGTGCCAGGAACCTAAGTAATAAGACAAAAATTAATTTTGTTCTCCAGATGATCAGAAAGGACTCCAAAGACCACTTGTGGTCTATGAAGATTACTATCTGAAAATCCTCCATCTAGACTTGGGTGTTTTCTGTTTATTAGGTCTGTGGACATGCTACTTAAACCCCATATACCTTCCTCATGTGTCCTCCCCATCAGTATCATCACCAGACACTACCTGGTGAGAGTGGGAGCAGATACATTGCAAAAACTTAGCACTGCATCCAAAAATAATTAGTCTTAACCAAGAGCTATTCTGATGACTCGACTTTCATTCTCAGCCATATGAAATAAAGATTGCTTTAGATTACTATAAGGTAATTACTAGAGATTCAGGCAAGGGGGGAGTCGGGATTTGCTTGGATGGTATCGTTATACCCACAGATGTTTTCTCAGAACTCAAAAATGTCAGAGAGTGTAGGGCCTCACTGGTACTTCTGAGTTTCCCACTCTCCGGATTTACCAAAATCAAGTTTATGAGAGATTTTAGCTGCATTCAAAATGGAAAATAAAGGTATTGCAGCAGTTGATCCAGCACCCATCTGCTCAGAGCCGGAGATATGAATCCAAACTCCTCGTTCGTCTTCTGAAATTTGAGAAAGGCTGGAATTACTTCATGCTTGCTTTGATAAATAAGAAACTGAAGAATCTGTTGGCCTGAGTGGAGGTTTCACAAATTAAGAGCAGCTTTTAATACAAACAAGATTTCTGTAAGCTTTCCATTATTCTGATTTATTAGTTCTCAAGACTGTGTAGAAAGTGAACAGAACACATACTTGAAAAAGAAATTAAATTGCAAGAGCTTTCATTATTCTGATTATTGGACTCCTGTATTTGTGACTCATAAAGCGTGATCCTGCTGTACTCTTGCTACAACCTCCATCCGTCCTGGATGGACGCATTCTGGAAAAGATTGCCTGTCTTTTGATTTTTATAAAATCCTGGATTTTTTGGCTTTTGCCTGTTTCCAAAGGCATTGATTTAGGCAAAACTATAGCAAGAAAGGAAAAAGTGGGAGAAATCAAGAGGAATACCTGACTACTATTGCCAGAAGGCATTTGGGTGGGACATATCTATAAGGTGAGCATCAGTGTAAACACTGTTCTCTGTGCTCTGTGGAGTGTCTGCCTACAGCTTATTTTAGGTCAGTGACACAGCTGCTTCAGCTACATTCTGTGAGTTTAATAGAGATTCCTACAGTGCCAGAGCTCATGAAAAAGAACAACTGGCTCTGACCATGCATTTGGAACCAAAATTCTGATTTTCTCCTGGTATGGCTGTTACAGGATGAAGGTGACTCAGGACACAGATTTGTGTAATTGCAATGAGAACCAGTCAGGGAAATATTATTAGTACTGTGTGATGTCTGAAAACAAGAGTCCTGTTTAAATCCAAGTGACTATGACATTACTCCCTTCCCCTTTCTCTTCCCCTTTCTCTTCCCCTTCCCTTTCCCCTTCCCCTCCCCTTTCCCCTTTCCCTTATTGGGTGTTGTCAAGGCATTCAATTTCTCCTTTTTAAATATTTTACCTTTCTCAACTGTTACGTTTTTGTGGTGTAGTATGTTTTTAAATATGATCATGAAAATAAAATTAAATCTATTACGGAGTTTTAATTTTTTTTTCTATTCCAGACAGAATAAAAGCAAAACTAAAGTCTAGAGATGATCTCAAATGGGATTTCTATTCTCCATGTAGATGAATGGCAACTCGGATCACAGGTAATAAATTTTAGAACCAAAATGCTATGGGTATATTGAGGTAGATTTATCGCCATAAATCATCAGCATAAATAGGGGTATGGTGATTATTATCACTTGAGTATCTCGTGTAACTGACATTTTACTCAATTTCTCTGTATTTTTACTAGAGTTTCAACAGCACAAAAAATTAGAAAAGCAATAATACAAAAGAATTAGTATAGCCAGCCACTTACTACCCAGCGGTTTATTCTCTCCATAATTTTTTCAGAGTGTTTCGGGGAGTAATTTCGAACAGTCAAGTCAGAGTCCACCGAGAATTGATTTTTGTGACCTCACATATTGTAACAGAAAATTATAACAGGAAATACACCATTAAGTGATAAACAAGGAAACATGGATACAATTACTTTCAGAACATAATTTTATCCACTCTAGTTTTGAAAATGAAGAGATAGTACTGACTGGAACACCTCAATTCTGAATGCAAACTGTACAATCTATTATATTAAACAAAGTCAAAAGCAATGTTGAAGATCTTGAATCTATTCAAGGCATGCACCTCATTACAGACTTAGCAAATTAAAACACAAATAGGATTAGAAAAGAATAATGTAACAATCTCCCACTATGGTCCCTGGAGCATTAAGTCATAAATTGGGTTTGCATTAAATTGTGCCTGCAGTATTGAATTCAGAGAAAGAGCTATAGGCTGAAGATAAAGCTTGCTAGGCTAGCCAACTTTGTTGTTTTCAAACTGTTTTTTCACACGATAAATACACAATGAATTCATTGGAATCTAAAAAGTCGTATTCAAAACCATTTATTTCATATCTCAGTTAGAAAATCCAGATCTGGTGTGGCAACCCCTGGCTACACCAAAGCCAAAAGCTGCAGGCATTTGAAATTGTCACTTTACCTGAAGATGTTGTTTAAATAGGAATGTAATTTCATCAGAACTTTGCGTCAGATCGCCTACTGTGTTAAACTACACAAGTTTTCAGGTTTGCACAAACCTCTAGTGTGTTACACACTTCTATTAAGCAAAGAAAACAAGCTTGCCCAGAAGAATTGAGAGAAGCTGAGTTTCCATATTACAAATGTATTCTGTTGTTATGGGAACTAAAATGGTGAGTGATGTGAAAAGGATCCTGAGCTAACAAAGACCACCTTGATGATATTATGGAAGCAGCTATACAAACTGCAAACACGTCTGCAAGAAATAAATAGGGCTTCTCTTCTTAAGGAGATGCAGACTTGTGAAAAGTGTTTTCTCTAAAGAGAGTCAAGTTCAACCTTTGTGTGACCCTAGACAAATTACTGAGTAATAGTAGGAATTAATTTTGCTAATTTTCCCTTAATAAAGGCTTTATCCTTCAAAGGTGCATTATTACTGTCATCATCCTCCTAATTGTCATTTCGGGGATCGCTAATAGCAGCTGCTTTGGTTAAGGTGCTTGTCATTTCATGCTGCAAAGGAGCCTTCATATGATATGTGTTTTTTGCAACTTCTCTTTTAGGGATTCTTGTGGCTCCATTTGTCTCTAGCAGACTTTCACAATTTGGCAGGCAGAAAGCCCTTCAAGCTAGGGAACTGTCTTTTCTTTGTTGGTGCAACTTCTCTCAACTCTTGTCGCTGTGATCTCATAGCATCTGCCAATTGCCTCCCCTCGTTTGCTCTGCACAGAACTCTACGAGCAGCATGCTAAAATAATAACACAGCCCATTAGGATTTTATGTCTAGTCTCACAGCCAATGCCAAAAGAGCACACGCTAGCCTGGAAAAAGTTGGATTTTGATCAAGCGGCTGGGAGAGAACTGAACTTTGTGCAGTGACTGGGAGATGCTGATACCAAGAATTGGTGCAAACTGATGGGACTACACAGCCTGTATCTAATCAGTGGGATCCAGGGACATCCTCACATCCACATCTGAATTTGTATCAGGACACAACCAAAAGGCATTTTGGGCCAAGAGCAGGTCATTCTTGGTCTCTTCCCTGGAAGCACTTCCAGGGCTGGGGAGTGCTGCAGCCCATCCTGGCTGAGTGCTGGCTCCACATCTTGGACCTCCCATGAGACACATTTTTCTGTCGTATATGAGTTGCAGGGAGGCAGGGAGCAAAGAGGCTGAGCCTGGTCTCCTAGGCACAGGATGCAAGGACACTCAAGGTCAGACCGTGTGTGTGAGGTCTGGTCCCATCCAGCACAGGGGTACTCTGGCTCTTAGCTGCAATGACACTCAGTTCTGGGGAAGACGATGCTGAAAGATGGAACACCTTGGGTCTGTAGCAGAACATCTAAACTGAGGCTGTTGGGGTTTATTCCCTGAGCCCAGGTCCCAGGGCACACAGAGTGCTCGCCAGGGGGCATGTACCTGGAGCTTGTGTGTGCACTGCTGCACCATGCATGCTCCAGCTAAGCTGCAGTCAGGGGACATGGAGTTTGGGGGGGTCACACCACACAATTTACTGGCCCCTCATTTTAGATCCAGTGAAGTTTCACCCTGGGTTGAGGGTGGGAGAGGTCTTCTCTCCCTCTGCAGTTTGCCAGTGGAGAATTTGTTGGCTAAACAAGGCTTTCTCCTCCTCCTGGCTGACAGCTCCCTTCTGGAGCAACCTTTTAACATTATTCTTGATTTTCTTAAACAGCAAACATTAGACACATTAAGAACAGCAACAACAAAATCATTAAGCACTGTAGCATTCTCTGAGGAGCCAGACGTATCCTTTAATCAGGTTATGGAAAATTCGTTCCTTTTCTAGCCATTTATCTTCTTTGTGCACATACAGAGTGACCCACTTCTGATCATCAAAAATAACAACAAAGAAACAACCAAAGATTCTTCATTATTAATGGATTTATGTAGCATTTGTTTTGCTTTATTGGAAACCAAATAATCAAGTTCATTCATTCCAATTAAAGACAGCACACACTAATTGTCTATCATTTTTATCAGTGAACCCAGTTCCCTCCCTTCAAAGTCACTGCTTGACCTCAGTGGGGAAAGGATCGGTATCGTGCTTCCTTCTGTAATGATTGATTGTTTGCATTAAGATGGAGAAGCACAGACTGAAATTAGGGGTTTTCTATGCCTTCCTCCCTGTGTTAGCTTACACCTCCCGTCACCCATATAGATGCAGGGGTTATAAACTAAACATTATCATTTTAGGAACTTACACTGTACTACATCAGGTCAAATTTGTCCCCAAATTTGAATGATTTATAACAAATATAATGTATCTATTGTCATGTAATGAGTCATGCATGGATCTAGGGCACAGATCTCTAATGAAAATTCTGACTAAAAATAATAAGCATGATGCATAGGTTTATACTAAAAATGGCTTATTAAAAACAATAAGCCCTTGATCTCAGTGTTGGCCTAAAATCACTGGATTAGACAGGTAGACTTGACAGAAGTTAGTGACTGAAGAACTCCCTGTTACGTAAGTCGTGTGGTGATGTGATTCATATTTTGGCATCTGAATCAACACTCCTGAAAAGGCACAATGAGATGAAATAGTCTCATCATTTTATTGAGGTTTTGTAGTTGTTCTTGACAAAGCTATTGAAAATAAAGCTCACTTGATGAGAGAAGTACAGGAAGATAAAATGGCAGTAGACACCACAAAAAGCACTGTAGAAAGTTAGTTATACCAAGTGAAGATGTTTATTAGCAAAGGCAAGGATACTTCTTATTTTAAAGAGAGTATATTGTGTTTTAACTGGCAATTAGGTGGTCAAAATTGACATGGATTAGGAATTACAATGCAAGCCATAATGGAAATAACAGAGCAGTGAATGTACGTATGTAAAACGTATGTAAAGAACTCCAACAACTTAACCTGCTTCTTTTGCCCAGAAAATATAATTTTTTTTCATTCCATATTAATTTTTATTTTCTCTTTAAAAACATAGTTTAAGAAAAGATTTAACTCTGAGGTTGCTTTATCAAGACAAAGGTGGCTAGATATGAAATATTGCTTGAAGGCTGTTAAGAGGGCACCTTATGATACTTAGAAAAGCTGGAAGAAAAGGTCAGAGAAGAATGTCAAGGGAAGAAAAGTAATAGATCCAGGTTTCCAAAAACAGAGAAAAATAAATAGTAAATACTAGGAAACATAAAAAATATAATCTTTATCACTGTGCATGATGTAACTGCTGAACAGCTGCAAGTAGGCTTTAATGCCACGTCAGTGGCATTATCACTGCTTGTGATTTTCTTTTATGTTTTCTGACACATCCCTACACTCATGTGCATTTTTAAAACTTACCACAGAATATGGCAAGGTATTTTCCCATGGGAACTGGACTGGCAGGAGCCAAATCAGTCTCTTCCCTGCAGTAGAAATTTGTCATTTCAGGATCCAAAGATGTTTTGAGTGGGCACATTTTCTATTTTTATTCCCTGAGTTATTACGGGATCTGAATGCCAATAATAGATAAGCACATCGCAAACAGACTCAGCAAGTTCTGCATTTTCTGCCCCTGGAGAGTCACTGCTCAAGCAATATCTCAGCACTGGGGTGACAGTTCTCCCCAGAGGGGGACAAGAGACAAATCCCTTCCACTCCTCAAGCCCCCTGGCCTGCACCATCTGATGAATTTATAGTCTCCAATACAGTTAGGTGTGTATAATTCAATGTATTGCTGAAGACCAGTTACTGTACTTTATAGCTGACATTACCGGGGATATTTTTTTTCTACAAAATAAAACAATATTTGTTTCCTGAAAGGGAAATGTGCTGTCTGTAGCTATCAGCAGCCAACAGTTGCTGCTGGCTAGAGCTAAAGGAGACAAAAAGAGGTAAATTTCACTTTAGCAATATTGGGAAGAATCATTTATCGTTCACAGTGCGTTTCCAGGATTGGAGGGCCCATTTTAAAGTCACTATAGGATGACTGCTTTATTGTATGATATTAAACAATTGCATTAAAAGCCAGGGTTACAGAAGATATCCTGGCTCGTTGTATGCTGCAACAGAATCTGGAGCCTTACACTGTATGTGACTGTGTCTAGGGATACAAGGAGGGCCCATTGCTTTGAGGGTCTCCAGCTATTTGCCATCAGGATCTGATTCTGTAATTACTGAGCATTTTACAGATTCTCATCAGTCCACTCACACAGTATGTCTGTGAGGTTAAAAAGTGAATATGGGTCTGGGAGATTTGAGATTTTCTTTGCTTTTGGCCCCATTTCAGAGCTTGGGAAAGCACTGATGAGCACTTATGTGGCTTCCTTCCTGGAAGACAGGGCTCTCTGAGGAATTAAAGGCAAAAATGGCATTCAGAGGAGTACTGGGTGTGAATCCAGAGCTGCAGGTTCTCAGAAGAACAACAAACCTACACCAGCATTCTCTGCCCCAAGAGGACTCCACTGGACTTTTCTGGGGCCACAGGAGGATTTACTTTTCCCAGAGGGATTAAGGATAAGCTTTTCCTGACCTACAAATCCCTTGCTTAGAACATCTATTTTTAACTGGTTCACAGGATACTCAGTTTGACATTTTTGGGATAATTTTTTTTTTTTATTGGGTGTATAGTAAGCATATAGTGGATCAGTTAGCATTGCATATCAGGTCAGATATTAGCTCTTGCAAAGGAAGTCACATACACTACTGACCCATCATACAGAGTCTTTCTATTTATTTCCTTATTTCCTTGTTGCTTTTAAGATAAAGGACACCTGCGATGCAGGAACACATCTGTGGAGAAAGAGCAATTCTCTTCTACCTCCAGGAGTCTGGATACAAGAAATAATTCTCTTTCATGGTTTACATTTTTTCTAGGAAATAAATGCTACAGATGAGTTTAAAGAAAAGCTGTCAATAAGCAGGTAGAAACATCCACATGCTGCCCTGGTAGAAAGCTTTAATAGTTACTACAGATTTTACAACAACATTTAAAAGGCCTGTAAATGATCAGCAAATGGGTAAGAAGGTGTAGAAAGATGCAGAGACCTTACACAAGCTTTTCATTAATTGAAAAGCATATACAATTTGCATTTTTCATCAGTATAGTGCAGCTCCTTGGCCTTTCCACCATGTGAGCCCATCCCAGATCTGTCAAAGGTGTATGTGCCTCCTAGTCACAGATCTGAAGTTGTGTGGCAGGGGTGAGGCAGGTGATGAACAGCAACTGGGAGGACTCAGACATGGGCTTTGAGTCAGAGTAAGGACAGCCAGAGCACAGCGTGCCCAAATCACATGAGGGAGAGGGTCTGCCACCTCTGGAGCAGCCCATGACACAGCAGGGGCATGGGTGGTATTTACTGTGTCACTGTGCAGAGCTTGTCTCCAATATCCCAAGTAGATCCACGTGTCTGCATGTGATGAAGGCAGCATGGTTTAGGAAAAGCCTGCTTTTCAGAGAAAGCCTCAGCACTTGGGCTGTCCATCAGCCACCCCATGAGCTCCTGTATGTCTTGCTGCTCACAACTAGTTTCTCCCAGGCATTAGATGTAATGAAGACAGGATGGTCTACAACTTTATGACAGTTCCATTTATTTCTACTATTTTCACATAAACCCAAGCAACAAGCAGCAGTTGCTTCCTCTGCAGCTTGATAAATGTCAGTATTAATTAAAATTGTTCGGAGTAGGGTCGGGTTTTTTCCTCTCTCTGCAC
The DNA here is from genome assembly GCA_013398115.1 of Falcunculus frontatus. Taxonomy (NCBI): domain Eukaryota; kingdom Metazoa; phylum Chordata; class Aves; order Passeriformes; genus Falcunculus; species Falcunculus frontatus. The sequence goes on from VZRV01003994.1 coordinate 281,991, forward strand.
CAGGCTGGCAGGGAGGAGAAGCCTGACGGGCAGATGCAGCTGCTGAGCTGTTGACTGGAAATGTTGTCACAGGGAATGAGGCAAAGGAGAAGTAGCTGGTCCCTGACAAAGTGAATTGGAAATAGAGGAAGCATTTTGTCACCTGCACCGTGCTGTCACTCAGCTCAATGTGGGGGAGTATGTCTGGATATGGGTCTTGAACTTAATCCTTTGCTCCCCTGGCTGGGAAGTCTGCAAAGGCAGCTGCTCAGCCCATATGGATGGGATAGTGCTCCCCCACCACTGCTATCTAATGATGCTTTCCTGACTGACACTCAGAGAGAGCCCTTGATTCAAGAGGGAAGGTCAACACAAGACAATACTTTTTAGGATGCAGGGAGAAAAAACAGGGGACACTAAACCTCCCTGTGCCACCGTGTATTTATATGCACTCCTTCTGACACCCCACCAAGGTGTTCATACACCAAACATCTTCTATCAGCCTTGAGGGCGCTCAAGCAGCAACCAAAATTGTGCTTCAGTGCTCATGGATGTGCTTGTTTCCAGCTGTGGCAGGTCTGAATGCAGCCATGGTGGTTGCAGTGCTGCAACCTCATTTCTCTTACCTCCGTGAGCTCGGAGGAGGCCATTACAATCTGCTACAGCTGATTTTCATACAAGATTATGAAATAATTTTTCTTTTTTCTTCCCAAACTTTACTAACAACAGAGGAAAAGAAATTCAAATAAAGCCATGGGGATTAAGTGCACGCGTTCTTCTGACTTGCACAGAAATGTATGCTCCACTGTTGCTCAGACACATCTCAACAACCTTCCCAGGTGTTTTCCTTTGAGGGGGAGAAAACAGCTTGTCTTATAGAGCAGGATCAGTCCCTCTTTTGCAAAATGTTGTCAAGCAAAACAGTGAATGGTTTATCATGCACTCTTCCTAAGTTCTGCATTGTTCTCTGATAAACTGAAGCAGAGAGAATAGGGAAGACAATGACTGCTCCAGATCAAAGGATAGATCACAATGAATAAAGAACTGGAAAGGTTTTGGAAGTGCAAAATTAGGTTTTTATAAAGCTACAGTTTCTGTTCGACACACACGGGGACCTCGGCTTGATTTGCAGAAACACTTAGTGACAAAAGGAAATGTACTTCCTTTTGGCATCTGTAAAAATCTCATTTATAAACAGAAGTGTGGAAATGCAATAAAATGAACATCACTACTGTAAATGACAACTCAGTTTCATTACTGTATTGAGCTTTTTTTTTTTTCTTCTTTTTCAGATTATTAATACCACAGGCTGCTTCTTCGAAATACCATCTTATGCAGATACACTTTGATTCAAGCCCTAGTTCCCTTGCTCCTGTTTTAGTTTACTGCAATCCTTTGATGAATGCATTTGTTTGTATTGAGCGCTACATTTTTTCACTGCTGGTCTGTACAAAGTATATTTTACCTAGCAAGATACTGACTTCTAAAAGCCTCCTTTCTAAGAAGATATCTGTCACCCCAAGTGTAGTAGTCAAAAGAATCCCTTAAGTAGAAGTGCCTTTTACCCGCATAAAAAATAATATAGACTCTTCCACCTGTCCTCCTGGTCTAATCTTACAATGGGTTGGTATTTCTGTCTATACACTCAAAAGAAACCTGGTTTCTGTAAATTTCTTTTTAATAAAAGTGTGTTACCTATGATAAATATATATTGCCTAGGTCAAATGAATCTGATTGTGAAAACATATTGAGCAAAAGTATTGGTAGGATTTAATTTCATCTCTCAAAAAAAAAAAAAAAAAAAACAAAAACCACCCACCAAAATCTGTAGCTATTGAATGCTGGTTTGAATTAAATTCTATTTGTTTTAATAAAAGTGTAGTGGCCTGAGTGTACATATATTTGTTTTAGTGGCAGTGCACTGGATCCAATAAAACTATATTGGCTTCACTGCTTATGTCTCCTTTTCAGAGAAAATGGATTGAAAGGAAAAATGAAACAGGCATGAATCAGCCAGTCCTGAGGTTTCTGCTGGATTCTGGCATCCAAATAAACTGGTAAAAAAACCCAACTGTGTTACTAAATATTGCTTTTAAATTGAAATATGTTTTAATGTCAAGACTGCATATGAGGGATTTAATTGTCTCCGTAAAGGAGAGCCACTTTCAAGACCAGGCTTGGCTGTGGTGGGTCAGTGCATCTGCGTGTGGCTGCGGAAGCAGAAACCTGATCTGGCTTTGGCTCCCCTGCCAAAAGCCTGGTGTAAGTTCTGCTGGTGTAAGTCAGGTGTACCAGCAGTGAAGGCGCTCAGCTGATCACCACATACCTGAGATAACGTGGATCGAGTGTCAGCAGCCTCGGCCTCAGCCGTATCTCTGTCCAGAAGTGCAGGATGTAGATCATGTCTGCATTGGATGCTGGCTGACAGGGGCTGGCATTGCCACAGAGGCCCAGCTGCCGCCAGAGCTTTAAACACAGAGGCCTCGGATCAGTCACTCCTGACCCCTGGACGGAACACTGTACTCATCTACTTCTGCACAAGGCCTCACAAGTGTCTGTGTTTTCTGCTCAGCAGTATTACCTGTTCATGTTACTGCAGGCAGGAAAGCCACCAGCAGCCAAAGAGGGGCTGGTCTGGGCCACGTTCACTGTGGCTTTTCAGGGTGACATGTGGTAGCTGCTGCTAAATGGGAGTAAGGATGAGAGTCTTAAATAAGTCAGCTGTGGTTGAACCACTTGTTTTGCATTCGCAAACTACAGCGTCCCCAGTTTTTAATGAGACCTGAAGTGAGTAGCTCTGTGCAGCCAGTCAATGCCTGTGTTGACCACAGGAACCCAGATCATCATGCTTTTGCATGCCTTTGTTTGGCCTGTGTGTCACTGCCCCTAAAAATGTCACCAGGTGCCCTTTCTAAATTCTTAAATTGAATTTAAAAAGGAAAAGACATTCCTGTAATTTTCCAAGCTTCCCTAATGCCACCTTTACAGCCAGTGCAAGCAGCAGTAAGAGCTCCACATACCAGCTCTGAGGTTAGAAAGGACACTTCACTCTCAGCTCAGCAAGTACCATCTGGATATTTGCTAAGGGGTGAAATGGATGCTGTTGGCTGGCCTGGCTTCCCACATAACTTAAATCACAGCTGACAGCCTAACCTGAGTAATGCTTTATTTGATGCCGTGCATCCTTTTAGGAGACTGGCATCAGGTTGTGTGAATCCAAATCTGCATGGTATTCCTTCATGAGAAAACATGATCTGCACCAACTCATTTACAGTTTGTGCTGAAGTGGGTGCCCCTGGGACTGTGGGAGCCAGTCCAAGTGAGGAGAATTTGGCTGCAGCAGTTGTTTAGCTGTGGGAGAGGATATGGCTGCAGGCTTCTCCAGCTCTGGCTTCTCAGAAAACTGAATAAAGAAATAATTCAAAGAAAAGCAAAACAGCTGTTGGTGAAACAATATACAGGTGAAAACCCAGCTGAGTGTGTTTGGGAGTACTACACTGAGCATCACTGACAAAGTCCCCATGACCTTGTGGAAGTTATATGCACTGCAATCGGTTCATTTACCCCAGAAACAAGCTAACTGAGCTGGCCAAACCAGATTTGGGATAGCTGTGAGGGTTCCACTGCCATGCACATGATGGTGGTGAGGGTGGGAAACTTCATGAAGCATCTAGATAACAGATTTGGCAATGTGAGGGAAGGTCATTGGGTGACAGTAAATAAACAGGCTGGAGATTTCATGGTGATGTTCTCTGAGATGCTCCCTGCACTGGGCCATGCAGAAATGCTGATAGCTGTCAGGAGCTGAGAGAGGAGTTTGGAGTTTTTAAGAATTTGGGAAACTCTTGGTAGGCAGCAGCCTACCCAGGAAAGATGGGTGCCGCCAAAATCAAATAGGACCAAGTAATTAGCACTTACAGTGCAAAGAATTACAGGAGAGTTTTGAACTATAAGCTGTCATAAATCTGGGTGCAGAGGAGTACACAGACTGAAGTGACACCACCTCCAGGGGTGAAAACATAAATTCTGTATCAGAAATGGATTGGATAAATTAAGGGATGGCAAATCCCACCAGGGTCATTAAATTCGATGGTTGAATTCCTTCCAGCTGCTGGAAGGTGGAGGTGTAAGGGGGGGATTTATCAGAGATGCCAGATCACGTGGCAAGCATGGGACTTCAGTCTCTTTCTCAACACATGATTCCTGTGTCAGAAAGAGTGATGGAGGTGATGAAGGAGAGATCTTTGAACCGCTTGCCCATTGCAAGATCATCTGCCTGGGGCCCATGTTCCCCACAGTCCATCTCTGTCCCATCTTGTCTGCCACCCTGGCTCCCCTGTGGCCGCCATGCAGTGCCAGCCCCACACCCCAGCCTTCTCTGGCCAATCCTCTGCCATTCACTGAGCCAACACTGACAGCTTTTCTGCCTGCCTGGGGATGTTGGAGCAGTCTGAGCAGCTTATGCAGGGATCTTCTGGTCTTTTTATCCCCTGGCCAGGTATGTGGGAGATGCCTTGTTTGAGTCCTAAATATGCTTCACTTAAGCTATGATGATGGTGTACTAAAGTGCTGTAATCTTTGCTAGGTCTCTCTTTACATTGTTGTAATTACCATAAAAAGCTGTGTTAACTCACTCTTTTATAAGTAACAGTGACATAAAAATATCTCGGCATGTTTTCCTTTAATTAGCTACAACTTGAGTGTAATCTTCCCTATACTTTCTTCAGTGTCTTTGTTTGTGATAGATGTGGCATTGTTTTCATCTCCTGATCACAGAGTTGCTTCACCTCTGCGATAGCAGTCTGGCCCTGGGACCCTCAGTCAGGCTTTGTCTGGGCTGCCCCACTCTGGTAAATGCAGTGGTGGTGATGCTGAATGATGCGAGCATGGGACACAAGAGAGTTCCCCTTGCTCAGCCCCTCCGCCAGCAGCAAAACTTTTGGGGAACCTCGTGGAGCAATGTGACTTCTTTTGAGGGTCTCATCACCAGATGAGCCAAGGGAGGGGACATTCACGCCCATGGCCGTGGGCCCTGTCAATGTATGGGTCACACCACCTGGATGCTGTGGATGCTGCAGGGAATGCGTTACCATCACCTTCATCTCGTGCCCATTTAAGGACACTGGGGGAAAGTGATGGCAAAAGGATTTGATACCCAAATACTAAGGCAGAAGTTCAGTGCCGGGGCTGGTAACTGATATAAGTGACTACAGATGAAATGTGAAGCAGAAAGGAGGTTTTGACTGTGTGGCAGAGGGATTTGAGGGACAGCTGCAAGAGCTTTCTCCATCATTGCCTCTGGCAGGAAGCACTAACGTGGTCAGGCAGTGCCTCTGCTCCAGCCATCCGTTCACAGCACTGCTGCCCAGCTCCATGAGCCCGGTCTCAAGGAGCCCCTCTGCCCCTCAGCCCTCGCCCCCAAACGCTGCTGTGGGAGAGCAGCACACAGGCATGGACCACGGCCCAAAAAGCCTCAGTCGATTACGCTGCCGTAACATCACATCAGTGAACTCACAGTTTGACTGCTTACGGCAGATGGACGAACACTTGTCGGTTATCTGGTGCTGAGCGAGGGGCAGATTTATTTCCAGAGCTTGTGACTCTCATTTCTCCCAGCTGAAGCTGCAAGGCAGAGTGTGCATCTGTGATACTTCTTTTTTCAGGTGCAGCTATGTTGCAGTGAGGTCTGTCACCGAAAGCAATGGGATTTTTGGCATGTTTGTACGGGGAATGCAGGAAGGAGAGTGAAAGGCATCTCTGCTTTCCATAGCACTGTAGGCTGCTTGAATTCATACAAGCATGAATTGAATTTCCAGATCTCAGCCATACCCTGTGTGCACAGACAGCTGGTTAGCCAGCAAAGGACTGCAGGGCCCCATAAAGCAGGGGGAAAAACACAGGAAATCTGCATTGTGGTGATATTAATGTGCACTCCAAAAATGAAGGAAATGTGAGCTGCCACCTTGGATCTGGCCAGCGGTCCACTCAGCCCTGTCTCCAGTCCTGGCTGTCTGCGACACTGGCTGTTTCAGGACAATGGAAGGAAACCCCTCGGGGCACGGCTACACTGGTCTTTTGAGCAAGGCTGACTTAAAATCTAAATGATGCCTGGGCTGCAGAAGTAACTGCACTTGCTACAAAAACAGCATTGTTTGCTTTCTGGCAAATTTTCTCCAGCAAGACATCAGTGTCACACAACTGCTTGCAGGCAGGATCTAACAGGGACTGAAGTATATTGGGAAGCATGAGATTTACAGAAACCTGTAAAGTAGCAGCTGCAAGAACTTCACTTACTAACAACTCACCAAGGCTCTTTTAATTCTCAAAATACCCTCACTGTAAAAAATTTGAAAAAGATGCACAGTGTGCAAATGTCCATGGAAGATATCAGTATCACTGCCAAGGAGCATCTCCTTTTAAAAAAAGGTGCTTTAAGTGTTATACTTTACCAAGGTTTTTCTCAAGGGCTGGATGATATTTATGGGAAACTGGCCCTGAACTCAACTGTTGACTTTTAGACCCTTCGTCTTCAAAGCTGTCTATGGAGGGCTATTAGTACCTTCTGACCAGACAACATTATTGGTAGAAAAGGCAGAGGAAAGTAAACATTAAAAATATACCACATTTCTGAAGAGTTTTCTCTGTTTATTTTGTATCATATCCAGCTAGAATAACAGAAAAGATTTCATTTGGAGGAGGTCAAATATTTTGAGATGCCACTTTTGTTTTCTCCCCTGAAAAAAAACCACATGCAAAACAGAAAAAAAATCAGACACTCTGCTTATAGCAAGGAAATCTGTTTATGTGTGATTTGAAATCAGAGCAGAATTTCACTTCATTCTGTTTTTTGGTTTTGTGTTTCATATTTCGGGCTTTGGTTAACACTTATTTAGTCCTTTTTTATTCCCAGAGGCTGTGACAGGTTGTCCTGAAAGTTTTTAAACTTGCTGAGCATACACTCTCCACAGAGCATGTCAGAATGAGAGGAACACAGAGCATTCATTTTCATTTAAAAAGAAATATACTTTAAAGACCCAGCCTTTCCTCTTGACATTGTAATATCAAACACAAAAGTCATCAGTACATAAGATATCAACAGCATGAAGAAAACAAAACAATTACATATGGAATTTCCTTTCTCTAATTCAAAGAAATGTAAGTGGAAGATTTGGTTTTCCTTCTGAATTAAGGTGAAACAAAAAAATTTAAGTGTATTAATTTATCCAAAAAAATTCCCCTTTTCAGGCAATTCAAATTTTAGCCAGTTTCAGTGGCTTTATAAAGGCTTTTCCTTCTTCCTAGACGCAACTCTGTGGGGAAGGAAGATATGCCCAACATGTAAGGGTCAGTCCTGTGCTTGTCAGCTTGTGCTTTGGCTTCACCATATGCTGACCAGGTTCAATTATATGGAAAAGGTTTTAAGAATACAGTAACACCTTGGGGACCACCAAGGGGATGCTTCAGGAAGAGAAAGTGATGGGTAGAGGTGACAGTGTTTGTTCAGCACTGCAAAATTCCGTCTGTATTTCCTCCTGTTTTCCCAAGCCAGGCACTCTGGCCCTTGTCATAAGAAAATGCCAATCTCGTGGATTCAAATGAGCATCTTGCTTTACTGTATGGGCATCATGAAGAGCGTGAAGTCCCCACTTCTCCTCAGCTTAGTCCTGGAGCAGTCAGTGTGACTCTGGAGCCTGCATGAGTGAGGGTGGTTTTAATGCACTGTTTCTTCCTGGCTGAGACCATCATCCCCTGCCTCAAGGGTTTCTACCATGGTCTGATAGCTGGGCATCAGCTGGGATGACTTGGACCCTAACTGTGTCTCTTGTGCTGGTGGCTGCAAGAAAGATGGCAGAGACATGCCAAGGGCTCTCCTGGGCTCTTGGCTCCCTCCTGCTAGGGGATGCTTTGCCTCCCAAGCCTGGGAAGCATCATCAATGTTGAGTTCACTTCACTGTTACCCAGCTCCTTTATAAATCTGCTGCTAAAACACACAACAGAGAAGTCCTTTAAAAATGGTGAGAGATCCTGCAGCAGTCCCTTGATTTCTAGGCTAGTTGAAGGTGTGCACAGAGGCACACACCACACCTGCTATATCATCAGGCAAGCAGTGCAGCACTACTTTTTCATTACTGTCTCTGCTCCCCACCCCATCCCTGTGTTTGATGCCCTGAGAAAGGCAATTACCCAGTTCACTTTCCTCAAAGAATACCTACAGGCTCAGGGAACACTTCACCAGATGGGCAGTGTCTGATGTCTAATAACATCCTCAATCTTGCTTTATAGATGTAGCTGCAAATGAAATAGTGTCTTCATGAAAAAAAAAAAGCCTGTCTTCTTTGAATTTCAAGTGTAGCTTCTGCATTTATTTGGTCACCCTGTGTGTTGTAAGTGATGTGTTTTTTGTGGTTAAAAAATAAAACAAGGAACAGGGTGAAGGCTGGCATTTCTTATACCAGTGAGCATTGCTGCTTGCTCCAGCTGACACTCATCCCTGGTCTTTCCTGCTTGCCTTTGCCACTGAGGAAATTCAATCTGCTGCCATGTCATTGTTACAATAATCTCCAACTCCTGGACACCACTCTGAGTATGACAGTCTCACAAAACCGATGTCACACTCGTCTCGGGCAGGCTGTGTTTCACTGGTACATCTTCATTCCCCACAGCTGTTGCACTGACTTCCAGTCACCATTCCCCTCTGCGGCAGCTCAGGGCCAGGCAGCACAAGGAGGAGGAGCTGGATGTGGCACTCCTTCCGTCTTTGGCTTTTCCAGACCTAGCTTTTTTTTTCTTTCTCTTTCAGAGCAAAAATCTTCACTTGTGATGGTGGTTACAGCCTCCTTCTGTGCTCTTACCTCAGCCATGTGTCAAACATGGTGTCTTTTTCAGTTATGTCCCTACAGCTCATGTGCCCCTCTCTCAAAAATTCCAGTGCCTCTTCTTTTCCAATTCAGTCGGGTTTTTGAGAGCTTTCTGCTCCCAGTTTCAGGCTCTTCACAGTTGTGCATTTTTCTCTTTACTGATCTTGATTCTTCCAAGCAAGCTAGCATTCCATAGCCCAGTTTTTTAACGAAATGGTTCTCATGCATTTTTCAGTACCATTTCCCATGCATGGCCTATCATTTCTGAATTATCCACAAGGCCTTGGTTTCTTCCCATCCCTCCTCAGCTTTTATCATGAAGGTTTGTTCTATTAGTGGTTCAGAAAAGGGTCAATTGGGATAAGTGAAATTTGTTTTAAAATACAGGTTCATGCAGTGATTTTTTTTTCTCTGTCTTTTATATGCTGGATGCATTGTTGGTTTATGAACCTTTCTAAATAGCAGTTATACCTTTTTAGAAGCTCAACAAATAACTCAGGGTAATTCAGCCCAATGCTGTAGCTCTTGCTCCCAGCTGAGGTCTCGTTCAGCAAGTGCTGCCAGGGAGGAGAGATGTTCATTAAAAGCCTCTCAGCTGTCAGTCAGCCAGCCAGAGGCAGCCTGCTCCACTTTACGTCGGGAAGAAATGACTCACAGAGAACTCTTCTTGCTAAGGTCTCAGGGATCACAACTGAGACCCTGTGGCCCACTGGATCTGGTGCATGGGCATGTGGATATTTCATGTGCTTGTCCTTGGTGCAATGCAGTTGAGGCTGTGCTGCCCCAGAGGCTGGCAGGACTGAGCTGGGATGCTGAGGGAGGAGGCTGCCTCGGGGATACCATTGCACCGGGCAGGCTTGAGGTGCTACAAAAAGGGGCTTCTGCTGGGATTCTGCCCTGCCCTGCAGAAGTGCAGCCCTCTTACATTAATTTGGTACTTTTCTCTCACCTGAGATCAGGGCTGAGAAGTGCAAAGGCCTGTGAAAATAAGGAGCAAAAGATGAGAAAATTATCCCCGTGGGTTTCAGAGGCAAATGCACTGGAGTGGTGAGCACTGTCAGCCTGATGGAGTGGGCACTTCATTTGAGATTTTGGACAAAACTGGAGTAGATTCTTTGACCACTTGCAGCCTTTAACTCTGCCTATCCACACTTGGATGTGTTTGACCCTCCAGAAAGGTATTTGTCAACCTGTAGGCCAGAGCACACAGGCAAGGGAAAATGGTTATGGACCAGTAGGATTTTAAAAACAAACCTAAACCACATACTTGCACATTGCCCCTCATACATCCACACTTGCAAACAATAACCAAACTTTCCAAATTTCATCTAGTTTTTATTGTGTTTTACAGTAAAATAATTATAGAAATTAAATTAATAATTACAGAAATGCTATCTGAGGTGGTAATTTCTGAAAAAGATTATGCAGCTTTCTAGTTCAAGTCCACTCTAACTGAGAAGTCCTGGCCTACAAATCTGTCCTCTGCTCCAGTTTGCATGAATATGTTCACTGATTATATCTGATTATGTAAGTTGAAGGAAACAGTGGTGGTACACGGCAGTGTGAATAGCAGCAAACATGCATTAAAAGCTAGTCTCTCATTAACATCTGTTTGGATTATGCCAATTTGTTTCTGGCTTTAGTTTGGATTTTTTTAATCGTCTTTCACATCCAGAGGCCAAGACAGAGATTGCATTAAGTGTGCCGGTGCTGCTGGTGGTTGGAAAATGGCTTCCCCTTGCCCAGGCTTCCCAGCTCTTCGCTGTTTGCTTTCTGCAGATGTTAGAGCGATGGAGCCTGGTTTGCATGAACGCCCATGAAAAACCCATTTGAAGTTTGCACGCTCGAATACTGCTGTATAGCAGAAGTGCTGGGCTGAGATGACAAAGCTCTACCAGAGCCTCGAGCTTAAACCTAATGAGGGACAAAAATTCTTCATCCACCACTGCTGTGACCATTTCTCTTCAATCTATGTTCTGCAATTACTACATTTAAAAGGGACACTGCTTAACACAGTGGGGGTTCAAGTTCATTGGGAAATTTTTCTAGAGCCCAGGCATACAGGCAAGTGAATGAGGTTTTGACTGTGCCTGAAGTAGCATATGCCATTATTTCAAGTGAATGTAATAAAAAGATTTCATTTCAGCTCTGCACAGAGACAGCAGAGACTGCAGTACCACCATTTTTCTAAGGCTGAAGCTTTGAGAAAAACCCCTCAGGTTTTATCCAGCAGGATAAAATTTTTATTATCAACCCAAAGCTCTTTCCCTGATCGCAAAATTTGCATTCCTGTGGATAGAGGGAAAAAACTACAAAACTGTCTGATACTACTCATGATGAACTCAGCTCTCTTTTGAACAGGCAGATTGAAATACTTGTAGCAGACCCTTCACAGTCTATCTGACCTGTTAGGAAAGAAGAAAGATAATAAATTGGACAAGTAAATTTGAATTACAAATAAATTAGAGGAAGCCACAATCAAGGTACTGACATTCGGTAAGTGAAAAAAAGAAAGCTTTTGTGCAGGTAAATTATCTACTGTGAATTATTTAGTCAGCTCTGCTGTGAAGAGCTCTCAGGATGGGGCAGACAGAAGCAGGTACTTTGTTTGCTGGTTCAGGTTTCTGGTCCTGAGAATCAATCTTTTACCATTAAAGAAACACTGCTGCCTCTTCAAGTGTAATTTATTCAATAAGAGGCTTTTCTTTCTCTTTTTTTCAGGATGGATGTTGCAGAGATTCTTGATTTTCATTTGTCTTTGTCTGGAGATGTGAAATAAGTTTGCCATATTGACCATTTCATGCAAATTTCTCAATATATTCATATATTCTTTTGGATATGGGATTGTGAAGGACTCTGCTGACTTTGAGACTGCTGTTAAAAATGGAGATAAACCTTCTGAAGATAATTTAACTCTATTTCTGTACAGCAGGTAATATTAAAACTAATGGTATATGAGAGGAGCTGTTTTGTTGGGATTTTTTTACTTTGAGTGCTGTACAACATTTGTGAAGAGCAGTGGTCCTTTGTTCCCACAAGAATTTGTATCTCACAAGGGTCTCATTTCCTCTGCACAAGTAAAATGTTCTCCAAAGGCATGGGTGTCTCCCAGTCCAGCCAAGGCAGCAAGAGTCCTTCTGCAGCTTTCAAGCCAAGTCCTTCTGACCAGCAGCAGAGAGTTGTGGTGTGGAGGGGTGAGGCACAATATGGGCTGGAATAACACCACCATGAAGGTGCTCCCTGGGATTCAGACACGGGGAGAGTAGTGTGTTTTATACCTTCTGCATCCTTATCTTCCAACTTTATATACACTTCAGGTTGCCACTGGGTTATTTTTAGGTCATTTCAGGGATATATGTTTCTGCAAGAGCTATTTCTGGGAGCTCTGCCAAATTGGAAGCTGTAGTAACCTCCCCCACAAGGATGTATACCCAGCAGCCTCAGCCACTCTCTTTCTTGCTACTCCTCGCAGCCCCCACGGAGAAGGTACATCACTCTGTAGGAAAAAAGAATGCAAAATAAATGCCCCCACCAGGCTGGGGAAGAGCCAGGCACCCAGCAGAGCTGCAGGTACACTTCCCTGCTGGGAGCAGCAGGCATGCACCCATCACCCAGGCAGGCTCCCCCCATGAGACACTGATGGGAGGCAGTGCTGGGGTAGGGCCCTCTCTGCCCCCTGAGGCTGCTCTGCTCTGTGTTCTGATGGGATGGACAAAGTGGATGGGAGTTTTTCATCAGGCTGTGAGAGCCTGTTTGTCTGATAAGCAGGGTCTGCAATGACTGCTGTAGCTCCAGATGTTGTGACTTACAGGGTTTGGGAATTCCTTGTGTTAGAAATGTTGGCCTGGGTTTGGAGTTCTGGAATTTAATCTGGGACAATCTTTCCAGTCATTAAAAATGCACCATGACCTGACCAGCAAATCTGAGTTTCTCTGGATTTGAATGTACTCGCAAGGGTTTGATGTGTATGGAAAACACAACGTGCCAGAGGATCCCAGGCACTGCCAGGGCAGGGCAGAAGCATGGCCCTAAACACAGAAGTGAATTGAGCCTCTTGCAGTTCATTTGCAGGTTTTCAGGGCTTGAACTGTTCTGTATTTGTGCAGTAGTGCACAGTACTTTGCGATGTGGTCAAACTTAAAAAGCACAATTGCTTGTCTCTCATAATCAATGGCAATGCTCTAGAACTAACAAAAAATAACTAAATCCCTTTTCATGTTGCCATCTTTTCCCAGTTTGAGTGCCAGGATTTTGCTGTATGCATCTTAATCTTGTCTACAACACACGATGCTGTCAGCACTATGGGGAGAATTTTTTTACTGTAACACTGACCTTTTTTTATCACAGGAGTATGGCTCAGTTAAATTCTGCTGTTCACAGTAGAACAATTTTCCACAAAAGGAGTCAATAGAGAAAAAGAATTTAAATGCTAAATTAACCCCAAAACAAAAGCAATGTTTTAGCCTAATGCCTCCTTGATGTCCAGAACAAATTTTGCTAAGAGCAAGCTTTATAAGGAATCTATGTCAAAGCAGATTTGTTATCTGATAGATAAGTAATGGGCTTCGTCAGTCATTTTTATCCGTGGGAAGGGGGCAAAGGATGGAAGAGGAAAGTGAGTCTGTTGGAAGGCTGTCCATTGGAAGCGTTACCCAGACAGTGAGATTGCATGTCTCTATGCAGACTTGAAAAGACACAGATCATCAGATACCAGTGCATGCCTTTGAAAATGGGTCATAAACATTAGAGGAAGGGATGCAAGGACAAAGAGAGTAGCAAAGCTTTACACCACAGAGATTATGTAAGTGTACATGTGTGCGTGTGTGCATGTGTGATAAACAAGCAGGATAAAGAACTCAAATCTGTCAGACAATGATATTGGGTTAAAGGCTTGTTTACAGCAATATTACTCAACACTTTTTCAACTCCCTCCTTGAAACAGTGTTGGAAACTATATTAAAATACCCTGTACAGTAGTGTAAAACACATGGGGAAGCTGAGGCATGCAGCAATAGGGCTGTACCTGTCTCTCCGTAGCAGTAGCTCAACCCATTTCCAAGTGCTGAAATTCAGCTGTCTGCTCCATCAGCTTGACAGAACTGACCTGGGACAACAAATTGTCCATCAGTCAGTCCCATGGTATGGTTTAGAAATCAGCATGGGTCTGGGACTACAGGTGGTTTAGATGCTGTCACACCTTTCTTAGAAGGTGAGCTTGCTTAGAATGCAATGCATTTCAGCACATAAGCATCATATATTTGAAACGATGCCTTCCAAATGAAATGGCATGATTTGCACCCTGGCTGTCAGTGTTGGGTGTCACATACATCCACCAGCTTCAAGGTGAAAAATGGTCAGTAAAGGTGGCTTACTAAGGTTTTTGGCTGATGCTCCCTCCTCTGTTCATCTCACATTCACTTGGAAAGGAGTTCAAACCAGCAGTTGGCTTCAATAATAACTCTCTGGGGGAAAAAAAAGTGAAGTAGCTGGAATTTAAGGAGCTGGTGAACTGTGGCAGCAGAGGGCTTCTAGAAGCTTTTTGCATCTTACTGTCCATAAGAGGGCTTTATTCCTTTTGTGACTCAGGGGCATGAAATGGGAATCTGATAAGAAAATAAGTGTGTTTGTTCATACTGCAGGAAGCCTGAAACTGAGACAGGCAAATAGCACGTGCAAAGTCCTAATGCAATGCGACATATCTGAGCTGCATCATGCTCCAAACACAGCAGAAATTAAGCTGTTGGACAGTTTGCATTAATCAAAAATAGGGAGCATTTCTGAGCCATTTTCTTAGTGCTGTCTGTATTAGAAATGCTGCTCTTCCCCTCCAAAATATGTAAGCAGATGTCTGGCTGGAAGGTAAATAGTGTTCACTCAATGCTCAGGCATCCTCTCCATTGAGGTAAAACGAAGCCCTGTGAAAGACCTCCCACGTGCTCTGGGAATGTAGCCTCAAGCACCTGGGGTCTCAATGGGTAAAATATTTTACATATTAGAGGGTTCATGGAGCCCACCAAACACACGTACACACATATTCCAAAATCCTCTATGTACTTGACTCTGAACAGACTATGACATTTATCATAATCTGCCAAAACCAGTATGTGCTTTAGGCTGGAAGATGGAATCGAGTGTACTCTGACAAAGTTTGCCACTGTAGCAAACTGAGTATGGTAGTGGATAATTCAGAAGGGAGAGCTCCCCTGAAGGAAGACCTGGATAAGGTGGAAGACTGGTATAAGTAGAAACTGATGAAGTTCTGTAGGAAACAGAGGAGTAAAAACTTCTGCAGAGGATGGAGGGTTTGATTTACAACCCTGGAAGAAGCTTGGGCTGGTGTAATAACAGAGACATATAGACTTTAAGCAAGAGAATTACAAACCTGTGTTTCTATAGTTATAAGTAAGAATATGTATTGGGTGTTATGGTGAAGGGTTTTAAGTATGGTAATGCGATTTTAGAGTTTAAGTTAAGAATTTAGATGTTACAATAGAAGTATATGTGTGTACGTGACCTAAAGAATTATTGGTTAAGAGACAGTCGCATTGCAGTAAAAAGTACTACAGGTGATAGGTCATAAAGTCAAAACAAAGTTTCGTGTTAGATGCTTATTGGACTAGAAAGTTATAAATTGCCATGTAATCTCGAGTCTTGTGACTTTTTCCTCGTTATGGCGACTTGTTAATAAATCTCACGACCTCCGAGGCTGATGCCTTGTTTGTTATTTTAAGTACAAATCGTCTTATCGATGCGGTCCCATCCCTTATTAATGAACGTCGGCAGTATATGAATTAAATTGAAGTGATAAGCAGAGAAAAAGAGAAGTAGAGCTCTACTAGTTCAACAAGGACAAGTGTAAGATCTTACACCTATGAAAACATAATGCAGAACTGCAGAACAGACTGGGATCTACCCAGCTGGGGACCAGCTCTGGGGGAAAGGGTCCCAGGGGTCCTGGTGGACAACAAGCTCAGTATTAGTGAACTGTGTATTTCTGCAGCAAGAAAACCAATGGGATGCTGGATTGCATCAACAAGGACATCATAAGCTGAGATAAAAAAGTCATTATCCCACTGAACTCAGAGCTTGTGTTGTGAATTAACACCAGACAGAGCCAAGGGCCACGCAGTTTCTTGGTCATTCCCCCACTAGTGGGACCAGGGAGAGAATGGTAAGCATAAAAGCTAGAAAGTTCACAGGTTGAGATTTTAATAGGGAAAGCAAAAGTCATGTGTGCAAGCAAAGCAAAACGAGGAACTAATTCACAGGCAGGTGTTCAGCCATCTCCAGGAGAGCAGGGTCCCGTCACACGTAACAGTCACTTGGGAAGACAAATGCCAGCACTCCAAATGCCCCTTTCCTTCCTGCTTCTTCCCCACACTTTATATACTGAGCATAATGTCACATGGTCTGGAATATCCCTTTGGGGATCCCTTTTGGGATCAGCTGTCCCAGCTGTGTTTCCTCCCCGTTTCCCATGCACCCCAGCCCCTCACCAGCATGGCAGCATGAAAAACAGAAAAGGCCGTGGCTCTGTTTGAGCCCTGCTCAGCAATAACAAAAACTTCTCTATGTTATCGACTGTGTTTTCATCACAAATCCAAAACACAGCCCCACAGTAGACACTGTGGAGAAAACTGACTCTAAAACAGGCAAAACCAGCACCACTTGCCAGGAAACACCTGGAATACTCTGTTCAATTTTAGTCCCCGCTATGCAAAGATGTGGACAGGCTGGAGAGGGTCCAGAGAAGCTGCTTCACGTGTGATCCTGGATTAATGCACACTTGAGGCATTGCAAGTGATATTTTCCTAGCTGGTGGGCTTAAGCACCACTTTTAAAGCTACCATGAGTGTCATAGAGAGGTTACAGAGATACAGAAGAGCCTTAGACTGTTATTATTTTTATTGCTTAGTGCAGTTGTCCAAGTTTCAAGAGGCAAGGCTGATGAAATTTATAGCTGTATTAATAATCTTCATCATATCCTTTTTTGCAGATCCCTCTTGCATGTTTCCTTAAAACCCATGAGATCATCTGCTGCCGGTTAACGGAAAGCAGTTTATTTTGAAGGAGGAAGAACTGACAGATTTTTGTTCCCATGAACTGTATAAGAAATCTAACAAACCAAATGCAGATGGATCAATACGGGCTGTTCTTTATTTATCACCCTCTGTCTTCCTCACTTTATTTTTATGGCTATTAAAGATGCTATCATTGATATACCATTTTTGACTGTCTCTATATAATGTACACACTGGACAATGGTGCCATTGATATTCACGTAAAATGCTGGGGTATTGAATGACATAGGAAAGTGGTGTGGCCTGTCTTGCATTTCTGCTGCACGAGACTTAGCCGGGGCTGGATCTCCAGTGACTAACATTTCTGTTACACTCCAGGAGGTGCAATGGAAGTTTGATCTTTGCTCTGAGTACTTCTGCACTTGCAAGTGTGCTTGAGTTTTCTTTTAGGTAGGACTTTAGCTGGGGAGTTCTTGGGCTTTCCACTTCATTGAAGTCACTCCCTTTAGGCTTCTGATCACCAAGAAACACAGCAGTGCTTTACTGCAGCCCTTTGATTATATGATTTCAATTAAAACTCACTACTCACTGTAGATGAAGAGGAGTCATGGTCCAAACCATGACGTTTTGTTACAAGTAAACAACTGATGGGAGCTGAGTGAATCTGAAGCTTGGCATGGCTTGTTCTTGCCCACACTGACTGACAGCATTGTGTCAGCTAATTTGACTGTCAGCAAGAGAATTACACCTGCTTATGGAAGCATGGGTATCAGAGATTAAAGCATCTATGTTGCAGTTCTGATTGCAATTGCTGGACAGCAAAGTCACCCACAAGATGGTTTTAAATGACTCACCCTAAGACTGGTAGGAGTCTGGAAGTGGGAAACCAAACTCCACAATGACTGGTCATCCCATTATTTGGGGAGATTTACAGCCTGCCATGTACCTTCAGTTTAGGATCTGAAATTGGACTGAAACTGGACATGTGGAAAGCTTGATTTTCCAGGTAAGTCAGCTCAATTCCTCTTAAAAGAAAAGCAAAGCAAAGAAGAACAATGCCCTTACATTCATCAAAAGCAGCTTAAACTGTGCTTCTGCAGCAAGATTCACCTCAGATGTCAGAATGAGAATGTGATGCAGGTCTGACACTGGGTAGTGCTGTGTAGATGGGAAATCTGGTCTATTTAGGCAGCCTGTATTGTTTGCAGAAATCCTTGCAAATTCAGAAAGAAGAAAATTTATCCCTTTTCCCAGCTAAATCTGGGGTAAGCAGGTAGAAATCCAGGGCTAAAGCCTTACAAGAGAAGGAAACATTATTCTAGTGTCTCAATTTGCTAGAAACAAATGCTGTGGCATTTAAATTGGAGCATCTATCTCTAGCAAGGCAGCACCTCTAATCGGTTTCTCACCTTTACATTTGAATGCAGTGAAGGCAGAGGTTCTGCATTTACAATTATAGCAGATGACTTCATCCCTCTGAAATGACTTAAAAGGATTAGAATACATAGATTATTTATTAACTCTTGGCGAATGTATTTCTAGAATGGGAACAACATATTGCATCAATGTCTAGTTCCACAGTTTAACTATTTTAATTAAGAGGGAAATGTATATTGCTGTAAGGAATTCAGCCCACATACCACTGTGCAAGGCTTCTTCCTGACTGTTTCCTTTTTAGTACAAAGCCTTTGTTCCTTTAAACTCATGTTCATAACAGTGATCGTAACACTGGAATCTTCTGTGATAACTCATAAATAACAGTTCTAGCTGAAACAAGGCTGTTCAGCCAAGCCATCCAAAACTGGCAACCCAACAGTTACTTGACCCATTTTGATCATGAGCATCTGATTCACGGGTTGGCAGAGAGATCTGTGACGGAGTTGCACTGGCAGCTTAACCCAAAGACTCCTGCTGCCTAGATAACAAAAAAACCTGTCTTGTCTAAATTCATGACAGCAACTGCAGCATATCCAGAATTGTTTTCCTTCTTTCTTGGATTTTGTAGTGAATCTCTTCCCTACTAAAGCCTTCGGTTAGTTCCTGGATTGTAAAACAGCATGCCTTAGAAGTGGTAAAAAACAGATGAGACAAGCATAAACACGGTGTTCCAGACCTCCAAACCAGGTGCCAGTCCAGATGAAATATAAAGCTGTCCACAGCTAAGCAGACAGTTTTCCAAGGAAGACTGAGACAGACCAAGACACATCTGCTGCGAGTGGAATGCTGGCTCCTTCCAGCAAAGCTGGGGAACAAGAAAGAGGTAAACACAGCCCTGGGTGCTTGCAGTAGCTGATCAGCACTGGCACACCGCCGAGCCACAGCCTGGTCTCTCCTATGGGAAAAAGCAGGGATCAAAGTCAGGAGACAGAGAGAATTCACTGTGATTCACTTTGACAACGTGTTGTCCCAACAGAAAAAGAAAACAACATAATTTAGATGCTGTCAGGACAAAATGTCACCTTTAAAGAAATGGAGATCTAATTATTGAGATATCATTTGGGACACCTGGTATGGAACAATTCACAGATACAGTGAAGAATTAAACCCTTTCAAAGCCATGTAAATGTATTTTTCTTTTATCTCTAGTCCTTACAATTTTCAGCTGGGCTAAATGCATCAAGCCTAATGATTGAGCATTTAAAAACACACTATTTAATGCTTTTAGGCTTGCTGTAAAGTGTTATTACATGCTAAGATGCTAAGGACTAGTTTCACTGCAATGTTCTGACTCATTAAACAACTGCACTTTTATGGTGCCATCCTTGAATGATAAGGCCTCTCTGCAAAATGCAGCAAGAATTTGCAGGATTACACCTATGTGGTTAGGATAATTTGAAAGGCACAAGAACTAAGAACCAGAAAGAAGGACCATCAAGTTCATATCAGTCTATTACAATAGGACTTGTTCTGTTAAATAACTGAGTTGCTTTTTTAAGCTCTTCTACTTCACTTTTATAGTGGTGAACTCAAGAGCAAAGTAGTTACCAGGAATCACCAAGGTGGTCTGAATAAGAGCTGTCTGAAAGCCTCTTCAAATGGAGCATGACATTTAGGTTCCAAAAATACATTCTCCATTTTGTATTAAGAAGAAAGTACCATTTGGAAACGTGATTTCACAATTCACTGAAAAATTGTAAATTGAAGACCTTGTTCCAAAAATTCTCACCACCCTAAATTTTTTCCTTTTTTCTGGACAAATATATTTTGCATATTTGGACAAGGGTTTGGACAGGCAAACAAACTTGTGCATACTTATTAAACCAAGTACTAAACAGTTCTATGGCTAATCTTTTGTTGGTTGCTACAAATAAAGGTAATCGTAACCTGAAAAATTACGGTTAATTACAGTTAAGAAAGGCAACTGTGGAACCTGGTTTTGCTTCCTTTAAATCCTCATCTTTCCTCTGGGCCAAATCCCAATATCCTTTTATGCAGTCTTCTGTTTCCTCAGACTTCTTTTATCTTCTAGCTTAAATTCAGTGCATACACCGTAACAGCTGTCGAGGTGTAGTTATGGGGCATACTGGGAAAGGAACTCTGAGCTAGCAGTAATTTGCATGTTTCATTAACTAGATAATCAGGACACTTGGGCAAGTTTTTTTTCCCAAAGAAACATTCTTCACCTGGATATGTGCCATCTTTAAACCATCAGAAACTTCTTGTGGAAATGTATGCCCCTCCTGAGCCCAGAATGAAAACTTCTGCCTCAAAGCAGACAGTGAGGCCTTTCTCCTCCCACCAGGTCTACAGGCTGAACAGGCTTTTGCAGCTGCATCTTATGCCTTCAAATGGAGGCTCTTGTCACCAGCATCTTCCAAGGTGGAGTTATGTCCAGTTCTCCTGCCCTTGTACAGATGGAAGAAATGGTTAATTTACTGAGAGAGCTGCTCTGGCTAGGTGACCATTACATGAACCTACAAATACAATGCTTGCCAATGCTTGGCAAGCAGTTCCAGTCTGAATTGGGTACTTCAGGGATGTGAACACAAAGCTCTTGTGGTCCAGCTGGCAGCATTGGACTTTTGGCTACTGGGGCACGCCCTGTTTTGGGACACCATACCAACTCCCTTCCTTTTCTAGCAACCAGGAGAGGGGCAGGCTCTCCTGCACAACCAGCCTCCATGTGCAAGTTTTCCCCTCCCGAATTCAGAGGTAAAGCCCAGGCTAAAGCGTTCTTATTCCTAATAAGACAACAGCAGATTAAATAGGATGTACTGATGGGCTGTACTTCTTGTAAAGTTATCCCCAGAGATAAATGTACAATGTTGTTATGGAGGCTGTGGTGGTGTCCGCAGCGTAACTAAGGCTGACAGACTGCTTGCATGTGGGTGGCTGTCTTCTTTCCAGCTGTGACCAGCTGAATTATATCACCTGTCCCACTTGATATATTAGGATATGCCCAAACTCAAGATGCATGTTGCTGCAATAGGGAAATTAATGTCCACCACTGGAGGCAATTAATAATGATTAGGAGCAAACCAGCAGGGTTAAATCCGTGCATTTAACAAAGTGTTCATACAGTTTTTTATACTATACTTCAACCACCAGGTTCTCTCAAATTTCTTCTCCTCTTTCAGGGGGGCTAGGACAACCTTATCTTAATTAACGTGTAAACTTAGTTGAAATGTCAAAGTTGTTTCAATAAGACATGTTTATTCATTACTCAATTCCAGCTTCAGACCCAGTAGAAGAAAGCATCAAACACACCCATGTGAAAGAGTCTATAGAAAAAAATGTTAATGTTCATCTCTATGTCCATTTTCATTCAGAACAGCACAGCTCTAGGTATTTGTGTTTGAAGTCACTGCATCTCTTTGATTTCTGGACTCCTCAGCTAGTGCACTAAAAAGTGGCAGCAAATTGACACCTGGAAAATTCACAATCCTCAGTTTAGAGCAACTCCTTAATTACCGTAGAAAATGGTGAGTGATGGGTTATTAATTTCTCCTTTGTGGCCAAAATGTGATTTCAGATATGAATATTGGGCATCTAACAGGAATAGGATGCTCTTGCATATTTTAAAGCTCCAGATACAGAAAGCCTTGTGGTGATCAGTGCTCTGTGAACCTCTATAAGAAACCACTCTAGGTACTCCAAAATTGATGAGGTTTCTAAACACATAAGAATTTCCTCTTGTGCAGTTTTAGTAATAGTGAGATTCCTTAATATTCCTGAAATTTAGAGCATACACATAGATTCACAGCACCTTTATTCTGCCTTTTGATTTTTGATTGCCTTTTTCCCATGTTCTTTTGAAACTATAAGGACTTAAAGCTTGGTAGGGCAGGCAGAGAGGGAAGGGAGGAAGCCACAAGCTAAAGAAGACTGCAAAACTTTAAGAAAAACATGATGATTGCAACAAAGTAGGAAGAGTCTGCAATGGGGTGCATGGTGACAGGTAAAGTACTTCATTAACTTCAAAATCCACCTCAAGTCAACTTTACTTCTTTGTAGTATTAGGCAAGAGTTTTTATCAACACTGAGGGGCAAAGATCATAGACATCACCGACCAATGAGCCACCCTTGGCAGTCAGGGTGGGGATGGGGATGATGATGGGGAACCACATGTTAAAAAAATATTCATAAGAATTCACATTTTCCATGTTATCCATATCTTTCCAAGTTTCTTATGTGATCGAAAGGACTCTGGGACTACTCCTTTTTCATTCCTGTGGACTATGGTTATGTGATATGTAGTCTCCCAAATAGTTTGTCTTCAGCCATACACTCTGTAACTTCAGGCTCAGTATAAATATTACGCAGAAACACTCCTCAAAACAAAAACTTTACAAGTTCACTACTGATACGCCTCACAAGTGCTGCAAGTTCATCAGATGTACACTATCCAAAAAGGGTTCTGAATGTGAATAAAAACACAGGAAGTCTTTTGCTACTAGCAGGTAAGGAGTCATGCCTTTGCTCATCTGGAAGTATAAGAAAAGGCTTTTACTGAAGTTAAAAGTGATGCACTATACCTTCAGCTGCAGCCCAACTGTTGTTAGGAAAGCCCCTTTGAAACTGAAATGTCAGATTTAGGGGGATATTTTGCACACTTTGTTTTCATAGAGTGGATCAGCACAGTGTCATTTAACTTGCATTCGGTCCTGAATACAGAATTGTCAGACTTTTTTCACTTGCCAGGAAAAATCTACTTCTTTGGTGTTTATGATGATGAGAAAAAGAAGCTGTACAAAACACATTTCGCTGAAAATTAAAAAATAGTCAAGAAGGAGAGACAACTTGTCAGATTCCTTGAAACATATCCATTTCTGGAATAGTAATACAGAAACTGAAATAAAAATAGAAAAGGAGACCAATAGGCCATGCTGAATGAGCTAGGCAGAGAGAGCAGAAGTGCTCAGCAGACACGACACTGCTCTCATCAACTTGGCCCAGAAGGAGTATTTGCTATTAGATGTAGACTCCTGCATAAAACGTGGTGGCAATGATTACTCTGAACTGGCTCCTTCTTGTGAAGAGGGAATGGGACTGACAAGAAAAATGGGGCTATAAATATTATTTCAAGACCTGGAAGAGAGACCTTGAAGGGATGAGATACTGACTGAAGATATTTCCTCTCCTGTGAGAGGGAGGACTGTCATGAAGGTTCCCACATTCAAATTGTTGTTGACTGCACGGAGAAGTGATGATCTTTAATGACTACAGTGATATTTATTGAAGAAGAAATCTACTCTGTACAGTGTGCCAGTTCTGAAGGAAGTAACTGATGACAGATAGGAGCCAGGAAAAAAAAAGAAATTCAGGGAAAGAAAGGCACCTTTCAACTGCCTGAAAGGAATTCTTGAATTTCTTCAAGTATTCTACCTAATTATCTGTAAATCTAGGTTCCCTTGCTGACATATGGGGCAAACCAAACAAGAAATATTGTATAAATCTTAACATGGTTCCATGATAATAATGATAATAAAAATTAAAATTAATTTAAAACTTCTGAAGGCAAATTGATCTCAAGGTAGACTTGCTTTTTTGTGACAGCTACCACCATAAATCCATGGGTTATCTGCTTTGTCCCAGGAATTGTATTCTTCATTTGCTGAATTAGTCTACAGTATATAAATGAGAGCATAGACAGGTAGCTTTTCTATCTGAAAGTTAATTTTCTCTGCAATTATTATTTTGACTTAGTTGACTTTCAGCAATTATTTATGCAGGCCCATCTCTCTAACCTAATCAGTTTCAACACATTTTTCTGCAGTACTCAACCTTGGGTGGCAAGAGAAAAGCTATTCTTTTAGATGCTGCTTTATTGGACAACAATAACAACCGTATAGGGAATAATTGCTTAATCTTGTTGTTGGTTTTAAGATATGAACTGTAGCAGAGGCTGGGCTGGACCAAGGAAAGCAGCTGACATCTGTTCACAGGTCCTCAGGCTACGTTTGCTTGATCTTTCTTTATCACAGTGCCTTGATCTAAGAAGAAGGAGTGCTGTGTGCAGCTGGAGGATGGAATCCCTGTGATGTTTTTTACTTTGTTCATTGATCTGAGTACTTCTGTACACAGATCTGAAGGGTTCCGGTGCGTTTCACAAATACCACTGAAATCAACTCTCAGTTATTCTCTTATTTGTCTATTTATTGTTACCCTTTTTTTTCCCATGGGCCTGGACGTGACACACAGGTTCACACTAGCATTTTTCAAACACTGTGTCCCTATAGCTGGGGTTAATAAAGAGATGGTCAGCTAGTAGCCTGCTTTTAGATGATTTTTTTTTCTAAAAATAAAGTTGGGCCAGATGTTTATTTATAAAGCTGGTAGAACAGACTGAGAGTAATTCCAGTTTCTGCGAGTGGAAATTGGAATGCATTATTACCGGGCACTAAATGTTCGGATGCTTTTCTGAGGTCCTTAAATCTATTTCATTTCCATGTTGACAGAGATATTAGACAGCTGTTGGAAAATCTGTCCCTTCTTTCAGTGCTACAACGAGAAAGCTTTCCGTTTAACTGCCAGTGTTCAATAAAGCTCTTTAATGTACTAATCAGTGTTGAGTGAAGTGTAGGAGAGTATAAGAAAGAATTCTTTCACCTCAATTTTTGTGTGAAATTTCGTCAGCTTTTCTAGCCTACCAGTGTCACTCCTGGCCGTGTTCATGATGGCCTGGAGGGTTGAAGCGTATTTTCTGGTTGGTTTCCCAAGGGCTGGAATGCAGTGGGTCTGTTGGTGGCAGATGTAGCAAGGTCAGCAAGAGGTTTTGCTTTCTGCAGGCTTTCCAGGTTGGAGAGGGAAAGTCTCCCCACTCTGCCCTGGGGGAGGAAAAGGCTATCTGACCTTTTCCCTTCCAGACATGCTTTGGGGACTGAGCAACTACAGAGCAGGGTTTTTTCTCAAAGCGATTTGAGTTCTTGTGCTTTTCCATGGTGTGAACAGCATCCTAGCAGAGATTGCCTTGTGGCCATCTCCTCTCTCACTTGCAATCAAGCGACATCACTATGGAAACCACTTGCATGGAAGAATAACATTAGGGAAGGCAGTCTGTGTTGTTAGCTCTCTTTAATGCAATATGTATCTTAGTCTTTTCTCCCAAAAGTGGAATTAGTGTCTGGCTCTGTTCTTTATGGGAGCTCTTCCATCCCAGCTGTTTTGCTTCCCTGCTTCCCCAGGCCATTCTTTCCTGACACCTGATTTTTCTTCCTCCTTGGTGTGCTCTCTGAGAGCATTGCTCCCTGGGCATTTTACACTGCCATCTCTGCTCTCCCTATCTGCTCCTGCTCCTCTCTAGCTTGCAAGCTGTGCTGACAAGATCCAGGCACGCTGATGGCTTTGACCTTAAAAAAACCAGCTCCGCTCTCCTTTTCTTCTTATGGCAGAGGAGGATGAGCAAGTGGGGCATCTCAGTGATGTCCTCTACCTCCTTCCAGGCTGCTTCATTGCAGTTTCAAGGTTGTCTGAAGAAAACAGTGTCCAGGTGACTACCAGAGTAGCAGCAGAGAAGGATCTGGATTCACCTGAGCTTTGAGGCCAGCGTTTTGCAGGGAGCCGTGACCAGGAGGCATATGCAGTTCCTGCCTCCCAGGGTATGGAGCTATTGTAGGGAAGTGTTATTGCAGGTATACACCTGTCTGTTGCAGGACATTGCTATGGTTGTTTCCTATGAGACACAGTTCTCATGTAACATTCAGCACGCCAGTACCTTAGAGGAGGGGATTTTCTCTCTCTTCATTTACTAGTTGGTGCTTAAGTTTTTTGGTTTTTTCATATTCCTCATATCAGAGGTTTTTTGGAAGTAGTTTTTTACACTGCTCAGTGGCCTTCTTTAGATATAATAGTACACTGTATGTTCTTTTAAGTACTTTAACAATGCAGCCTCCTTGCTTTCCTGGAAAACAGCAATGATTCAGAAATACATGGCTGAAAAAATATGTCAGTGGTGGTGACTTCTGAGAAGTAGAGGACTGACTGACTGACTGACCGGGTGCTCTCCCAACCTTCAGGCCTCAGCAATCCACGACATAGATCCAAGCCTCCATAAAGCTCTGTGTCCTTGGTTAGTTATTTGTAAAGTATGTATAATACCTTTTCCTTAAGAAAAGGAAATTTTTCTTTTTCTTAAGGAAAAGGTATATAATACCTTATTCCTTAAGAAAGGAATAAGAGGGTGTACAGCTCCAGACTCCATGTATGCTGGGCTGTAGATCAGTGTGAAGTATTATCGTAACTACTAAATGTTAAATACTGTCCTTTTTTTGGCCCATGATTTCATAAGTTCAAACAGAATGTATAAAGGTGTTTTATAATAATTTTCCAAGGGGGTGTTTGGCCCTCAAAATAGTAATCTAAACCAGCATGCAAGAAGAAAGAAGTGTTTTCTGCTGGTGTAGGCAGTAAGCACATGATCACTCTGGCATGGGCATAAATGCTTTGCAATTGTTTGCTATTAAAATTTTTAAATCGATTTTCCAATAGCTTTAAATACTTGAGTAAAACCTTATAATAGGTTGGGCAATCATTTTAGCTTTTATAACATAATGTGAATTCAGACACATGGTTATGCTAAAATCTTTCCCGCTTGCATACCTCTCACACAGATTACAAAGAGAATGTGTTATAGACAATAAAATCTAGGGGGGGAGACTTGTCATCCCTTTTCTCTAATGCCATTAAGCACAGAGACAGTGACGCTGGCCATTGCTTTGTAAAGGAAAAACAACAAGTTTACTGTTCCTCATTTCCCATGGCAAACAGATTGCTTATTTTAATTTTGAAAATAAAAACGATGGAGGCGATGTGGGTCTGTAAATAAGAATGTGCATCTCAATTTTCTGCAAATGCTTAAGTGGTTTACATCTGTTTCCTCCCAGTTGTATTTCTCAAACATGAATTTCCATTTTAAAAAGAGTCATAAAATCACTACTGTTTCTCTGTGGATCTATTAGCAATAAAATAGCCTACAGAGGTTTGCACAGCCATGGAAAATGTACAGTGATAATAGGCTGTCCTGCTGTTACATGGCTTATGCAAACTTTACATTTATCACTGCAGAACCATCTATCCGCAGGGTTGGAGTACAGCAAACAACTGAATAAAAAAGACCAAAAGAAGGAAGATGAAACAGGAAGCTCTATATACACATCATTAATCAGACATGATGAATTCCCAAACTTGAATGTATGTTTTCTCAGAGTCAACCAAGAGAAAAAAAATGCTGATCACAACATGAAATATAAAACTTTACATAAAATTAATCTCCTGCAAACTCATACTGCACTAAAGGACAGAGAGACAAAGAGAAAGAGAGAGGGGGAACACTCATTATCATATCTGTCTGTTAACTTTCATTTGTAGCACTCCTGCTATCCAAAGACTAGCATCTCATGGAAAAAAAATCTTACAGGCTGATAGTAGAGCCGCTCCGCAATTAGGGCAAGTCAAAGCATCAGGAGTTTGAAAAGGCAGGACCTGCAGCCAGGCCCAGGAGGATCTCTAAGCCACCCACCAGGATCAGAACACCACTTTCCATTAGCCAGCCACGAAGCCAGTACTGTCCCAGTCTGACATCTGCAGCAGAATAGGGGTTTACAGCCAGTTTAACTTCAGCAGAAGGTGGCCCCTGGTCACCTAAGTTCCAAAAAAGCTAGAACTGGCAACACTAGAATTACTGGTGGAGGTTCTCTGAGTTTTGCCACCAGAGAACAGAAGCTTCACACTCTAATTTCTGCATGGCCCTGGGTGGGCTGCAGCTGGAAGCTCTCGGTTACCCCTGGCATCCTGACCACAGTGTCCATCTGCTAGCTGTGCCTCCAATGGTCACCAAGGAGGGTGGCTGAGGAAACATCGTTTTCCAGTTTGTGATGGTTAGCATCTTTCATAGGAACAGTGGGCTGCAGCTCCTGCAGAAGAAGAACACATAGATTAATCTCTCCCCAGAAAGCCTCACTGGGCTGTTCCTTGTTTGCTTCAGTCTAAAATAAATATTTATCAGGATGAAAGCACCTGGCTGTTCTTTATAGATGGCAGAAAGAAACAGTAATATTATTGGATGCTTATTAGCTAAAGGGTAATTGCAATCAGAGAAGGAAAAGGGGAAGAGGGGACAAATAAAAGGGGAAGAAATGTGGTTTCTAGAGGAGTCAGGAAGACTGGTGAAAAATAAAGCCACTCCCCATCTGGATGGATTCCTGCCATTATATGTGTTTCTTTCTTCACAGCATGAAAGTCAGAAAAGCACCCAGTCCAGGCACGCAACATTAATCTGGTTGCTTAAACAGAGTAAAAAGGTGAATGAAGAGAAATGATTCCTCAAGAGAAACACAAGATAGATATGAGCTCAGAAAGAGCAATGACTTTTTTTACATTGCTTTGGAGTCAAAAGCAAATTGACAAAAGTTTCTTTTTGAAGGTCTATGTGCTGGCTTTTGTATAAATGCATCATCTTTTTCTTCCATCGGGGATCTCATGAGAAGAATGACAGCAGCTTTTATTGCTTGGAAACAGCATACTGGAAAACATGGAACAGATCCATTGCTGTGGAGTCATGGTTTCATAAACGTACCTCTGTGGACAAATTTGGTCACATGAGACTTTTTCAGTGCATTGTTGGTTTTAGCTGAACATAAGCATGGCTGGAAATTTCAGGTTTGTGAGCAGGAGCTTGACTGTTGACTCTTTTAGGAGAGATGAGGACATCTCAGTGATAATGAAATACTTCCATATTTCAAGACCAGCGAAATATTCTCAATCAGAAAATTCCATCACACAGGAAGAAGCTACTTTTCTCTGTCCTGTCAGATGATACACTGCCATTTTTTTGTGTGGCTTTAAATGTGTTGAAGGTTTGTTTCTTCAGCTAACTCTTCTGTTGGGGTCAATGCACCGTGTGGTTGCTTCATTATCTCTGGGTATAATTATTGCCCAATGGTTTTTAGAGGCAGAGTTACTGTGTGCTACAGTGCTATGGCAGTCCTGACAGTCTGCAGTCCTCCAGTCTCCTCCTGGAGATTACCTTCCTGGGAGGATATCTTTGTTCTGGTGAAGAAGCTTTGACACCTGAAATTATTATATGAGAACCCTTTTTAAGATCAGTAACCGAAAAAAGGCAGACCTAAACAGCAAAGCAGCAACTGATACACTGGGTCAAGTAAAAGAGTTTGCATGACGTCTGTCATCAGAGCATCAACAAGTGTACAGGACAGTCTTGTTGCTCAGTACCTGGCAGTATTCCATCGTGAACAAAGAGTAATGAGCAAGAGTTTAGCAAACACTTGAGGAGCACAGGACTGCTTTCCAGGTGAAAAAACGGGGTTATGGTCTTGGGCAACAGGATTTTTACCATTGACTGGCTTAAGAGTCCATACTTGACTGTCATTAAGGCTCACATACTTTGTTAACACGACTGTTAAATTCCAATTCAGTTTTCAGAAATAACCCCTTTCCTATCTAACAAGCCTCCACAGTTTCAGCTGGGTGAAAGACCGCACTCATCACATTTTGAGCTTTTCTGTGTGTGGGTGGAAGATCTGCACCGCTCAGTCCAGAGGTGGCTGCAGCTCATGTGTGGGCAAAATGATTCACCGTATGCCAGGGCCTGTGGATTCCTCGGTGGGGAAGAGACCCTGTGCAGAAGAGTCCATGGGTGCCAGGCAAGAGGCAGAAAGAAGGGGGGAGATCAGCTGTAGGAATCCCTAGTTCATGACAATTGGCTTGTTTTTCTTTGTATCTAGTTTTAAAAGATGATCTCACGCTCGAAAGGGAACAGAAGGGCCAAGATAGAAGATAGATGTCTAGAGTCTGTTAAGCAGCATGAACTTTGGAAAACAGAGGAGGTGTGTGCACTGTCTGTGGCTGAGACTGAGGGCTGCAGATTTATCCATGGGAAGAGAATCTCATCCAAAGAATGCCCTGATCATTTTAGCTTGACTGGGGCTGTGCTGCTGACTTAAGTCATCCCAAAACCCACGTCAGCCCTGACAGGGGCAGTTCACCTCCTGAGCCCAGGTGACCCAGGTGAAGACCTGTCTGAGCTCTTAAGATGGGTCTGACTTCAGAACGGCCCATGAAGAGTCATCCTCCACCGCAGTGGTGAGGAGGAGCTGGTGGGTGCACATGGAACATGGAGGATCACCACTCAGAGACATGAGATATTCAACACGTGACCAGGCCCTGAAATCAAATAATTTCTAAATAGCATCATTTTTTCCCCCTTATTTTTAGTTGCTCTGGCTTTCAGGCTCAGGAAGGCAAGACTGGCAGCCTATTTTGTGGGTCAAATCTGCTTTTTAAGGCCATCTCATAGCAAACCTTTGGAAGGCCTGCAGAAGAGAGGAAAATCCTGGCATAAGCACCTTCTTTAGAGTAATTTAAAACAGCGAAAATATCTTACTGCTACTCAATCTAGTTAAAACCCCAAAACTCAATGAACTCCTGGAGCTGCTACTGGCAGCAGCTCTATAACATCATCACTGATATGAACCTTAGGACAACACTGTCTCTGTTGATGGCACTCCATAAATAATATTCCTACTCATTACTGAAACCTGAAAAAACTCCAAGGAGAGAAATGTCATGTGCCTGAATATAACAATATTACCCATCTGAAAGCTAATGCTCCTATTTTTTTTCCTCATACTGCACAGTATATTGAAAAGACCCAGTATATGCTGTAAGTGAGGATACCTATAATTTCTTTTCTCCAGGAATCTTCACAGTTTCTAGACTTATTGAATGCCATAGAGGGAAAGAACAAGTTTAAAAAACAATTAGTAGGACATGTGGTGCTCATTCTTGGCTGAAACTGCACATTCTCATCTGCCTGAAAATACTCAGCAGTCGTTCATGAAAAATGTTTTTGAACTAATGAGCTATATTTGCATTCCCCTTAGAAAGGATTCAGAATTTTTCATCTACACTGCACCATGAAAAATGGATGTGTTTTTCACAGAGGTAATTTGAACATAAACCACCGCATCAATGGGAAGACAACCTTTGCAGAAACTTTTTAACTTAGCACATTCCATTTGTTTTCACTGGGGAAGGTCAAACTTATGTGAGAGATGTAAATTTCATGCACAAACCTAGGTGCTGATGAGATTTGTTTTTGTAGATAATCTGCAGCAGAGAAATTTTTCATAATGTCACCACAAAATAAATTAAAATGTTCATCTTCATATGGCTGGTTCCATTGCATTAAAATAAATGTTGCAAGCTCATTTAATTAGTATAGTTAGGAATGTCTCTTCCCTGCTTCACTGACTCTCCAAATCACAAGTTAATTTGTCAAAATCAGACCATTGTTTTTCCTTCATTCTTCATTACTGAAAAGACAGCCCCATTTAAATAAATGTTTATGCTACAGAGAGCAGAGCAGTGAACAACCCCAAATATTTTTCTAAGCACATGTTGGAAAAGTTTGGACTGCAAAGAGCTGGAGCCTGCATGTGTGTGCACGTGTGTGCATGTGTGTGTGTTGTTATTGGATATTTGACTGGCTGGAAAGGTACAAAATTGAGCAGTCTGCTGTAACTGATGATGTAGTGCACACCATCTCTCATGCCAGCGGCTACATGCACTTGGAAGCCGTTTTCTTCTATGTTTTCAAAGACAAATGATGACAAAAGATACCATCTCTATAAATTACCCTAATCAAATCATTCTCTTCAAGAACTCTTGGTTAATCAATTAGTCAGTGCTTGCAGTTCTTATGAATATCACTTTGGAGCCTCCCATAGTGTTGTTCTCCTCCAACAGCAAATATTAAGAGCATTTTATTAAAGAAAAAAAAAATAAAAACAAAACCCAACAAATGAAAACAGCAGCTTATACAGCAAATAGGTAGAGAACTTCTGCAACCCTATGGTATCCATTTACATAAAGTGAACTTTACAGGTATGACTGAGGTAGCAGTTACTTCGTTTGATCGGCTTAGTTATTATTTATCCCAAGGTCTTTTTTGGAGGCCACCTGCCGCAAATGAATGGAAAAGGCCAGCAGACCATCACCTGAGCCCCATACTGATGCTTTTTCACACTGCATGCCTCAGGCACTGCTTCTGTGACATAGATTGCAGTGCTGTTCTTCAGCCTTCTCCAAGAAACTTTCAACCTCCACACAAAAGCTTTTACATCTCAGCACTATATTGCTTCTAACTGAGAGTATGCAACACAATAGAAGATTCCTGTGATTTTCCTTATCAGGGGTTTTTTGGCTCTATCTGGCATTGGGTTTAGGTTTTTTCAGCTTTGGGGTAAGGATTCTTGCTGTTGGTTGTCTTTTCTCTAATTCATTTTTGTGAGTTGTCTGGAAAAGGGCAAATCCTGACTCTCCCCACTAGGTTCCTTGGCTTGGCAGCATTTTAAAATGTCATTCAAAATCTGCATCTAATGTGCGTTTTATGATACTGTGAGAGAGAATTCAACCCTAATTTCATTTTCAAGAGCTTCAGGATGAACCTTGTTTCATTAATAAATCACATCATTAACAGAGAAATTTAATTGCAGTGATACTTCATGAATTCACAGTAAAAGTGTGCTATATATTAGTGGTTGGCATATCGACTTCCAGACACAGGAAATCATGTGAACGGTGAAAAATTGACACGTACAACTGTTAGGAAAACCCTTCCAAGATCACCAGAGCAGCTGAAGAGAGAGTGATACCCTGAGAGCACTCGTTCAAAGCAAGACAGAACCTGGGCTGCATCTTTTAAGGAATGCTAGTGATGCCATTTTCTTACATGACCTCTGCTTTACCTCCCTATTTCCATTTGGAGCGGACATAAGCATCCCAGAATAGGAAGAGCAGCTGTCATTAGGAGCTTTGGCTAGCCCAGGTTTCTTCAGGCCAAGGTCATGTCCCAAGGCTGGATTAGCTGTATAGCAGGACAGCTTTGCCCTGTGTCTAAGAGGAGGTAAGAGGGTTCCGTCGTGCCCCAGGGCTGGGGCATCTCTCCTCCCATAATGGCCTTCCCTCTTTTGTGGCAGACTGGAGATCTCACTAGGAGCAGAATGGTCTCTGTAGCCAGTCTGTCACATCACTGAAGTGCTGTTCTGCTGGTTGCACCCCTTTCCCACTAGCTCCACAGAAATCCCCATGTGTATCCAACAATCCAAGTGTCCCCTAAAATCTCATATGCACTCCCAGCAAGGGACTGTGAAGGAGAAAGAAAGAACAATTCCCAGATTTAGGGTGGGTTGGTGTCCATGAAATGTCCTTGATTCTTGAGGTTAGACAGAGGGGAGGACAAAAAGCTATCTTAGCACTTTGCCCCACTCCTTGCGTACCTCTACATTCCTGGCATCTGGGGTAGGGGCCTTACATTTCCCCCCTTCCATGAGGAGAGTAGACATACCCACTGAGGATGATGAATCATTGACAGGAGGCACAGATGTGCCTTGGGATCCTCCCACTCTACCATTAGTTGCCCAAGGAGAAGTTGACAAGGAGTGTCAGGGTGGAGGAGACAAAAGCCTCCACACTCTCCTTGGACCAGCTGCAGGCCATTTCCACTTCCTCAGATCTCTGGAGGAGAGGGCTATGGGATGATCTGAAATTCCTTCCTTTTTCTCTTATATAGCCATTTGATACGTGACTTCCGTACCAGTTCAGCAGCAGCATACGAGTCTGGGAGAATTAACTGTAGAAGAAAACGGTGATGAGTTTATCATTCTTTGACTGATTATTTTGTATAGGAAATGTTTTGAAAAATACGTACCAAACATGAATTCACAGGACCTGGTTCTCTTCAGCAAGTCAACTACAGTTGACTGATTAAATCAGTAGGTTTCAACTTGTATAAAAAGTTTCAGTCGTAGAAGACATACAAATCTGTGCATGCAAATAGCTATTATACAGCTTGAGCACTGCCAACTCATGCTATTTCGGATCTTTTCTTTTAAGACTCTGATGCTGGAATCAAGACATTACACAGGAATCACCTTAAATCATTCCAAAAAACCCCCAAATAAACAAAATAAAACTCTCTGGAAATAATCCTGTTGACTGTAGAAGAAAATATGAACTGAGTTCATCTTAAGAATTGAGAAACTAAAAGACAAAGTTAAATACTCTATTTCTAGCACTCATTTTTAGCAGTGGTGCTGCTTTGTCTTGCTGCAAAAAGAATCATGCCTGGAAAATGGGGGAGGCAAATTCCACCCACGGACCAGGTCTGTGAGGCTGGACCTGAGTCCATTTAGGGTAAATGAAATAAAAGTTGGCTGTAATAAGACTTTTCACAGGGGAAGAAGCATTCACATGCTTGTATCCAAAATCTCTTGTGCTTTTCCACCCACATTGAAGTTACAGATGGCATTTGTTCAACAGAAAGAAAATAGGAAGCATCTTCAATCAGGCCAACTAATCTGCTCCCCTCTTCTTCTCTTGGAAAGGAGCAAGCCTGAGAGCTTGGTTTTGCTTCAGTGAATAGATTGCATCAGAAACTTCAACAAGACCTTTCTGAGGAGAAAAAAGTTCCATGAGTCTTCTTTGTTGTCAGTGCCTTCAGGACTAAGCTATGCAAACAGATGCTGTATCAACCAGCCACAGACAGTGAAAGAGATGCAGTGGTCTCCTAAACAGGCTTGTGCAATAAAAAATGACAGGAGGGAATACGAAGTATAACCCTGTGCTGCAGAAACCCGTCTTGTCTTTTAAGAGCCTAAATATAGTGATAACTCTCTTCTTGCTGTTATAAAAGTTCTCAAAACTATGCAACAACAATTTATCATGTTCATAAATGTTGCAGATCAGAGAGGAGCAAGAAGGGTGTTTTTCCAGGGTTTTTAAGGTTTTTGCTGAGACATCAGACATACTTCTCCTTTCCATAAAGGTGTCTGTGTCCCAAGGACTGATGGTAGAAGTTCTGATCAGTGAATTTCTCTCTCTCTCCCTCTCTCTCTCTTTCCTTTTCAAGTTGCATCTGGAGATCATGGTCATTGAATATTTTCAAAGTGGAGAAATGTACACCAGAATGGTGTGTAGTTCACAGGCATTCACGAAAAAATTCATCAAGAGAACATTTGCAGAGAGATTTGTGCAGGCAGGACTGTGAAGAGGTGTGACAAGCCTACAGGTTAGGTTACACTAATATTTATACTATGCATTTAGTACTTATATCAGCCTTTATCTACAGAGATGCTGCAAACTTCTCTGACTCTTTGCTATTGTTCATCATGCCAAATGTTGCTGCTGCCACTATATTCCTTTTTATTTGCTACTTGGGAGCCATCTCCTTTTGTTTGTGGAAAGCAGCGCTCGGTACCAAACACTGCCTCAAGAAGAAAGACAAAGCTGTACAAAAGGATCTTCGTAAACTGCTTCACTAAGAAAACCAGAGTTAGCTCCCAGTAATGAATATATTTATTAGGTAGACAGTAAAAAGTACTGGAGAGTTAAAAATAAATTCTGCATTATTTAAACTTAATTTATGAGCAGGAAAATAAGCTCTCTCTTCTACTATTAATGTTTTTTATCTGGGCCATCAAATGTCACACCCTACTGATTTTGGATGTAAGGTCACTGGAAACAACATATCAGTGGTGTCAGCAATACAAATCAACTGAAATTCCCCTAAAAATAAAAATGTCAGGAGTAAAATAATAGGCAATAGTTATTTCATGGTATGAAAGGCTTGTAATATATCAAGAGTTCACCTTCTTCTATCTTTATAATATATCACTTTGAACATTAAGTATACCTCCATTTCATATATTTTAAATATAGATAATGTATCTAGCTAAAACAATACTCTCAGAGAAAAGTGCACCAAAATGATTGTTTAGGTTTGCATGCACTTTTTAAATGTCTTCTAATTTATAGCAAATGATGAAGCAATAGCCCTGTCTATAAAAGGCAGTGTGGCGCACCAGCTGATGCTTTCTAAGAACATATTTCTGTGTTAAAGGAATATGGAAATATGAAATTGATCTGGGCTAATGATTTTAGCAAGAAGTAAAAGAAGGGGTGGCCCTTCACTGTGGCTGACCCTTCATTCAGCCCATGAAGGCAAGACCCCGACTAAACCAAGCACTGCGAGAAGCAGTAACAAATGCCACTAGGAAGCCAACAAGTAGCTCATATTTGTGAAAATGTCTCCTTTGAAGTTTCTGTGTAGATGAACACATCTGTGTCTGTTAAATTGTCTTTAGTACAAGTGGGGATTTCCTTGGGCCATTTGTGACTGTTATTAAATGGCTACCAGAAAACAGGTTACTAATTTGGCTTGGATCACCATGCTGAATTATAACGAAACACGCTAAATGTCACACTGCACTGTATGTGGCACTCACACAGAGAAACTATAAGCACTGTAAGCCCACATTATACGGACGTAGCAATGTGACTCTGCACATTCAGTTCCAAAGCAGTTGGGTTTGTGATTAATAGCCTGCCAGTGCCTGGACCTTTTGTGTTTACATATAATGAGGAAGAGGAGGGGGACAGACTAGGTCAGTGCTGTCCCATCACTTACCTCTAACAAATCTGGGCCCACATCTGTGGAGTTTCTAGGACTGCAAACCTCTCATGGTCCCTGAACACTCTTTTAGGGAGTTCAAGTCCTTGGTCCAGTGACCCTCGTAAGAGCAGGAGCCTGGAGCCCTGGTGCTCATCCCCAGCACCACATCTTTCGACGCTCACCCATTGCTACCCAGTGAGCAGAGAGAGCACCTTCTTTCCCAGAGTGGGGCTATAGGGTGACTTATCCAGCTTTTCCCTGCTTTTGTCAATCTTTTGACTCTGCTCCAGTCTTCCCCCTCTGACAGGTCTTTTGTCTGATTCGTGTGTGCCACTTCCATTTCACCTTGACTTCAGAAAAGGGAAGGAAGTGCCTTCACCGACAGAACATAGCTGCAGAATTTTGAGTCTCCATTTGTGCCCAGTCTGACGGAGGCGGGAAACAGCCCTACCACTGGTTGCCCTGTGGTCACATAGAGGTAGTGCACAGCTATTTGGGATGGCTTTTAAATAGTCTGGTATCAGCCATAATTCAAAACTTTTTTCCTCACAACACTCTTCGTATGTTTGGGTGATATTTGTAGCAGGTGTATGATGTGAGTTATCGCTGTTGCTGAGGCAACAGTCAGGACGGCAAAGAAGGGGGACAAGAAAAAGTTGTTCTTACAAGACATGATGAGATTAAATCCTTTTCATGAACATCAGAAGATAAGGCAGAAATGCTCTTAAAAGCTTCCATTTTGAAATGGGAAAGAAAACTCTTCGGCCTGTGGGAAGGTAAGGTACTTACATAATTGATTCAGCAGTTTTCTCAGACAAGAGATCTTGGGTTTCATGGGAGTGGTACATTCTAGCTCAAACCAATAAGATGTATCCCCAAAAACAGAGATCCTGGAAACTTTTAATTTTTGATCATTCATGCCACACAAGAATCAAGATACTGACTTTGATGAATGGTGCATATCATCCTTTTCATTCTCTGTAGCACTGCCAAAATATTGTCCTCAGCATGGAAAAAGTGAAATATATCTGATGTACATCGTTCCATTATGTCAGGAACTCTCTACTGTTCCTTGTTATGATGGACTTCTCCACTTCTGACTCACATTCTGGCTCTGCCTCTCTCTGGCATTAACCTGCTGTGATCTCATCAGGAAAGCTGATCCATGAAGCTGAGGTTATAGTGAATGCTACTTAACCTAATAGCTGGTCTGACAAGTTTTTAAATGTCTTTTAATATTTTCTGTAAGTTGTGTTTTCATTCACATGGTGCTAATAGCAGCTGAGTAGCAGCAGCCATAGAGGTAGGCATGAAACCTGTATTTTCCTTCTCTGCAGTATACAAACATATTTAAACTCCAGAGGAAACTATGAGACCGTCTTTTTTACTCTGCTCGACCTGCAAACAAATCCTTTCCCCATACTTTTAGCTGTAAGACATTTGAAAATCTATTTTTGGCACAAAACCTGAGGTTACCCATGTGCTGGGAGAAGAAATCCTTTATTTATCTGCAGTAGGTTCAAGAGCACTGCAGATAGACAAGGTCTAAGCTGCTCCACAAATACATATCAACCTTGACCTGCAAAAACCAATCATGGGCTGATTGTGTTTTTTGTGTGATACAAACCCACTGCCTCTTCCCTGTAGAAAGTAAACTGAGATGACTCAACTGACTTCACTTGGTAATTCTCTCAGCAATCTGATCAAAATGATTAATGGTCATTCTGGCCAATGCTGGATTTAATTCAAGGTCACCGAAAAAAAAAAGATAAAAGGTCACTTTGCTGACCAACCTCTATTTATCTATGGATTTTTGTTATTAAAGGAATTAATCTGATAGTGCTTCCATACACAGCACATTAATTATTTATACATTTGATACAAAATGACTTAATACAAAGATTAAGATTGACTCCTAAATTGCTGACATGGGGCACAGAGATTTAGTCCTATGATGAGCTTCATCCAGTCCGGCACAGCTGAGTTCAAAAATGTGGGTTTAAATGCGCACTGAGCCTGCTGCTATGTACAGCCAGACCAACTTACACCAAATGTTGCATGTACTGGGTAAACTGAAGTCCAGAAATAAACCTTGCCTTGAGAAAACACTTAGCTTTTGTGACATATTTATTGGAGTATCTGTTTTCAGGAAGGTTTAGACCACTGTCCTTCATGTTGAGATTTGAAGTGACAGATATTTGAAACAATACTGATACAGCAATTTTATTCAGTCTCTGGAAGTTTGAGAGAAACATTCTCAGCCTTAAGGCACTGAATTTCAGTCAGAAGTAATTTCTAATGTTGCTTCGTCCTATTACTTGTAAATTCAATATAATTAGAGGCATATTCAGTTCATTACCAATTTGAACTATTGTCCAGTTTTTTTCAGTCTGTTGCTTTTTCAAAGCACTTTATTAAAAACTTGTTTTGCTGTCATATGTTTTAAAGGGAAATAATATCTCACAACTAATCATTTATTAAGATAATACAACCACACAATGCAGAAAAACAACAACATAACCTCACTAGAAACAGATGGAGAGTGAGAAATAACCTTTGCTTGGTTGCACATTAATATTTTGAACTTGAAATATGTATTAGCTGCACTTTCATCCCAGGAGTGATACATACAACATTAGATTGAAAAACAATTATTTTCCTTGCTTTTGGGCATACAGTACCTTATTACCTAGACTCACTATTGTTTCAAATAATGCCTTCTGAATTTTCACATGTTTTGCACTTCTCATAAAAGCCTATAATGAGAGACAGGAAACCTGAGCAAAATGTGAAAATCATTTCACTATATTACTGATATTTTGTTCTTTTCTTTCTGCTGCCTCATTAGGCCAATTCTCAGAAATGAGACAGCAGAGACCAGAAGTTCCCATCTTTAGTGTTGGATGATGGGCAAGAACAATCTTTTAAAATTGTAGATAGTGCCTGCCCAGTACAATGTGCTTTGATGTTGAGGGGAGGTTCTACACGGATTAGGGAGAACAGAAACATTCACATATTTGTCATGGGATCCCACAATGCCCACATTAGGAACCATGCTTGGAATCTGTATCTCCTGTGTCACAGGGCCAACATTTCAGGAGCACGCCTTATCTAAAGGTGTCCCTGCTTTGCCTGGGGTTGTAGCAGGTTAGGTGCTGGGACACCACTGACAGGACTGTGCTCATTGTTTGGCACAGCCATTCCCCTGGGGCATTCGCCTTGCTGAAAAAAATGAGTGGGGATTGTCAATAAATCCCCAAAAGGAATGTTAAAAACAACCTGATTCATTTTTACAACTCTTAAGGGATGAGTTTGAAACACAAAGAGAGTTCTGCAAAGAGTTTGGGTATGTAAGGGTATAAGTATCCCCAAAATGGATATTTGGACCTTGGTGCAAGTTTTACATGAAAGAAGTACTGTTCCTACCAAGTGCTGTTGGATTTGTGCAAGCATCATGACAGCTTCCAACTGGAAACCCAAGGAGAGGAAAACCTCTCCCAGCTGTTCTGCAGTATAGCTGCACACTCCTAATAGCACAGCAGCACTTAAGAAAACCGATCCTTGGAGCACTCTTGCAGACCCTCAGGCTTCCCAGCACATCTCTCAGCAGTGAGAGCCCAGCAGTGGCTCATTCCTGCTCACTGTCTGGGGGATTTGTGTGCTGTAAGTGCAGGTCAGCAAGAGAAAAAATCACTCTTCCAGTAAACAACAATAAAGGGAAAGTCTCTGAAGTGCAGCCTCAGAAAGACAGTCTCCTAGACAGTCTTTAACAGTATTAAATGACTATATAGTTATTATTTATTCATTTCAATCTTCTTACGGGCAGCATCCCTCAAAAATAAGTATTCACCCATCTATATATATATTAAAGCTTTTTGTCTTTATTGTTTTTCATATGCTTTGTCCTTTGCTTATTTTCAGAGCTCATGTTTTGGAGAGCTGGATAAGAATGGCAAAATTTGGTAATAAAGGGATGCAAACACAAACCCTGAAGAGGTGTGAACACAAGGATGCTGTTCTCGACCTGCTCTGATGGTACATTTTGGACAAAGAGTAGCATACAGAGGAGTTGTACTAAGCTTCAGAGTTTTCAGATGTCCTTAGCTGCTGAAAACTCACTGACTTTTGGCTACAGTTTTTGCTGTTTAGTGTTTTATAGACATGTAAATATCCATCAGATATATACATTACTTTCAGTCTAAAATAGGGATCTCAAGCAAGTTCTTGGTGGTCCGTGTCTCTGTTGTGCTTGTTGGGGTGGGGAACCAGTGTTCTGGTTGATAAATCCAGATTATTTCCAAATTATTAGCTAGATATTTCGCTTGGCCTCTGCTACTACTTTAAAAGCCTTCCTGCAGCAGTCAAACACAGTGACCCAGAGGTGGGAATCTTGAGTTCTTGTTGCCCTCAGCATGTCTCTCCCATCCAGGGAGAACAGCAGCCTGCCAATCAAGCAATCCAGCACTTAGCTCAGACTCGAGCATGTCCCTAAGAGGGCTAAAAGGGTTGACAGGACAGTGGTAAAGGCATTTCTGTAAGAGTAGTTACTACTTGGATCTTTTGGAAACCACAGCACACAGATAAATCAATCACAGACTAACCACAGCTGGCAGTAGATACATTCACACCTCATGAATGCAAGTGAATTGTCTTCTTGTTTTGTAATTCAGTTGTTTAGTCCCAAGATCAGTTTGCCAGTTTGAATCAGGGCAGATTTCTGTAACTCAGCACTGCATGTCACAGCTTGAGTGAAACAAATGCTCCAGTCTTCTTTGAACTTCTGAGTATTTTGACCTTCAGAACTTGTACCATGAATTTTTCAATTAACTAGCTCATAATTAAATCAACTGATTAAATAAAGAAGTTTTAGTTGATAAAGTACCGCTATGCATTCAGATGGCACAGGAGTTTTAATGATATGTAGATTGTCTCTAAGAACAGCTCAGAAAGAGAATCCATCCTCCTACACAGCTTCATGGGTCCCTTCTGACCATGCAGCCCCCTCACCACCCAGGCAGCCCACAAAAATGAGGCACAGTGGCCTGGAGACAAGGATTCAAGGCACTTTGTCTGTGCCCTTGACTCCACAGTCCTGCTGACCACACTATTTCTGATACAAGCCA
Source organism: Falcunculus frontatus (assembly GCA_013398115.1). Taxonomy (NCBI): domain Eukaryota; kingdom Metazoa; phylum Chordata; class Aves; order Passeriformes; genus Falcunculus; species Falcunculus frontatus. Next base: position 323,881 of record VZRV01003994.1, read on the forward strand.
GGATGTCACTGGCCTTCTTGGCAGCTGGGCACATGTTCAGCTGCTGTCCACCAGCACCCCCAGGCCCTTTTCCATCAGGGCCCTTTGCAGCCACTCTGCCCCCAGCCCATAACTGCACAGGGTAGTTGTTACCCAGGTGCAGGGCCCAGCACTTGGATGCCCTCTCCTGTTTTTTGATTTGCCTTTAGAGCAAGAGATGCTGGTTTCTGCATAAGTAGACAGCTCACCTAAAATATTACAGTTACCAATAATTTCTCTCTTTAATGGCAGCAACCTCCAGAGTTCTCAGTCTTGGACCGCGACTGGACCCAGACACAGGGTGGGAATTTTCCATGTGATTATTGCAGGTATCTCAAGACAAGGCCACCCTAGTCCTTGCTTGTGCAAAAAGAGCTTCCAATGCATATGGACTTCAGCTGGCTTGGGATCACTACCAGACTGCACCAGGAAAAGCTGCTTGATTTAGAGGTGTCATTTGATGTATCCTTTCCCATCCATTAAAGGTCGGCACCATGACAAAACACAACAACAGAAAACATATTCTTGGAGGATTGAAAAAAAGCAGTCAGTATTTTTCTAAAAGCTCTTTAGGCCAGTTCCTCAATTCTTCTTTCTCAATTCAGTTTCTTTCTTTCAAATGCAGGACTCGATACAATATGCCACATGAAACCATACCTACTGCCCAGAGTCTAAATTTAGATTCTCCTCAGAACTGAAACTATACCAGAGAAAAAAACATTTAACAATGGTCTTTATTTAATTTGACATATCCCTCTTCGAATACTTCCCTTGCGAAATCCTTTTGTGCCCTTTTAAGTAGGACAATTTCTTTTCTTCATGTAATTCAAGTGTGGCATAAAATGAGAACTACCCATTTAAAAATACACACATGTACAACTAGAAAGACATGAGAAAGCAAGTCTCAAACAACCAAACTGCTTATTGTTGCAAGTGGGGAGTAAGAGGGAGGAGGGATGAAGAAGGAAAGAAAGAAGAAAGGGAAAGGAAAAAGTTGCACAACATTTTGCTGATTCTTCTTAAAATGCATGTAATATTTACCACATTGTCAATATTTTGACACTGTCACTTAAAGTGGTAATGTTTGGTTTGGGTTTGGATTGGTTTTTTTTTTTGCAGACCTGTCCTCCCACATGCATGTCTTCTGTCAGTACCTCTTCTGTGTTTAGTTTCACTTTCGTAGAAATACACAAATGGGAACAGGATTCACTGCTACTCCTACCCAAAGTAATAACCTCAAGTTTTGGACATGAGACCTCACTCCTCTACTATGCACTGTAGTGATGCTGGCAACAGATAACAGGATCAGAGGAATCAAAACCAGGCTTCTTAGAATCAAGCAAATGTGCTAAATAACAGAAGGGAAACCAAATCCATAAAATAATTCATACCCTGAAATGGCACTAAGCGGAATATTTTTTAAAACATTTTCAAGATATATTACCAGATTTTTTAATTCCTGAACTGTGCATATAACACATTTATTTGATTTGGTGTCTAAAATAAACTTTTACTACTTTTTATTCCTGCTAGCACTGAAACAACACAGCAAAGGGAAAGTGCACAAAACTCCCCCGCAGCCCACCCACCAACACATCTCTGAAGTGCACTCCCAGCTGAGCAGCCCAGTTTTGCCCTTGGCTTCATATCCACAGTTCTGTGGGTAAATGTCTCCTACTTGCTGGAGAGGGGATGCAGTTCTGGTCTGTGTTAGGAGAAAGAGACTGCAAATGGATTTTCCAGAACTCTGGCAGGCAGATATTGCAATATTGAGATGTGGGTGGATCTCAAGTGGGTGTTTAAACAAGTGATGAAAACAAGAGATGTCAGACACCATACAAGTTCTGAGCAAGATACTCAGAAGGCAGATCATTAGATGATGGTGCATGTGGAAGGTGCAACCAAGGAAGAAAAAAATGAGGAAAATATCAGTTAATAGAGAAGGAAAGAGACACAGGTTTGCTCCACTGGAAAAAGGGAGGAGTATCAACAAAAAAATTATGAGAGCAGCCCCAACAGACTGGAGAAAGAGGCAGCAGTTAAATATGGAACACAGATGATCCATAGGATGCTGAACAAAAAAAAAAAAAANNNNGAAAAAAAAAAAAAAAAAAAAAAAAAAGAGAAGCTGGAGGACTTTGTAGGCATTTTTGCTCACATTAAGAAGAGAAATATCTTTGTGACCCATGATTTATATTAAGAGCAATTTAGGAGACTGTAGTCAAAATCAGATTTAGACAAAATAATGGGTCCTGGCAGCAGGCACGAGGGTGTTCAATAGGGCTGGACAAGATCCTGATTAGAAAGAAAGACAATTGACAGGCTGTCCTTCATGGTGGGCCAGGTGGCAGTGCCATAGTCACATTAGTGGTGATCAGCAATGGCTCCCAGGTGAAAATGCAGAAATGAATGAAGTTACAGGAGTCCTTCCATAGGCAAAGAGCAAAGGCAGGACTCAAGAGGTAGGATAAGCTTGTGGGCCAGTGCTATGAGCCAGGTTTTGGGATGTGTGAGCCCCCAAAAAGGGGTTCACAGGGTGAGGACTACTCTCAGGAATGAACTCCCCGTGGATAACTCTTAGGATTGCAATTGCATGACTGATGAAAGCTTTAAACATGAAACAAAGGGGAGAGGGTTGGGATACTCAGTCTCCCTGTCTGATTCTAATGCAAGGCAAAAACAGAAAATCAGATAAATGAGATTATTGCAATGGGTAATAGGACACGGAAGGGGAGAGGAATAGGCAGCAAGAGAATACGGGAATAATACTGAAGAGAGGAATAAATGTTTGTGTGATACATTTAATGAAATTTGCTATTTAAAACTGGATTAAAACAGAAAAAATCAAGAGAAATGCCGTGCATTAAGACCAGATACATATAGGAATGAGAATCTCTGGTGCAGAACAAAAGAAAAGGATATTACAAGAACAATAGAAACACATTGGAATAGTAATCTTGCCTCAAACACAGGCATTGAAAGATATGCATTATTTTAAAAAGAAGAAAAGGTACTGAGGTAGCAATGCTCATTAACTGATGAAGTAGACTGAAAAAAATAAGAATTGATTGCTTCAGTAAAACCCAGAAACAGGGTAAGTCAAAAAACTTTTGGAAAGCCTGAAAAAGACAATCTATGGGAATTAAAATAGCATCTGCCACTCACTTTGATGGTTGGATTTTGTTATGGCTGGAGATCAGCATCTTATTCCCAGAAAGTAAGGAAACGTATCATTAGAAGAATTTCAAATTCACCATGCAGTAAGCAATGCTTCCAAATGCAGAAGGACAAACTATCCTTGCATGAAAGGGACACATTTCTACAGCAAGTAGTCCCAGGCTCTACAGCAACATCACATTAGATACTGTTCTGATAAGTACCAAAACACTTCAAGCTAGCTACTTGTAGCATAGAAGTTTGGTCTAAATGACCATGAGTTGATTCAATCTTAAATAAGGAGAAGGACAAAAACAGGCCTAGACCCATGATCTATGATTTTGAGCATAAAATATCCATCCAGACAGAAAGTAAAATCTTAAGACCTCTAGAATCTGAATGTAGCAAGGATTTGACCTCAAGGGTACAAAAAATTCCAATGAATTTGCACCCCTATCCCACCCTCACTACACACAGCAAGGAGGAAAAATCATTGTGGAGTAGGAAAAATATTCCCTCACAAAAAGGGGTAAGAAAAGACACCAAAAAAAAGAGCTGATCAGCAAAGAAAAACTTATTTAACATCAAGAAGTGCAAGACAGAAGTACAGATGGGTAAGAGTCTCTGTGGGAGATCCTGCCAAAGAAACATACAGTAAGTATCCATCAAAATAAATGAATGCATGGACAAACAAATACAACTATTGCTGTTGGGGTGTTGTTCACTGGCCCCCTATTCCAGCGATCCCAGAGTAACTCAATTTTTACCAAGATCTGATCAGCAAAAAGCAGCATATCCACTTCCAAAACAGGCTGGAGCTTGCTTATGCTGGAAAGATCTGTGTAGTCTATGAGCCTACCCTGTCCCATGTCACTGCAAACGAGTTAAGCACATCTGTTTTACTTTGCATGGCAGTGCACGTGAGGAAGTGCTTAGTTCCATATCTCCAGTCTGGGCATTTACTTATCCAGCTGTGTCAACAGCACCATAAACCATCTGACCATACCAAACTAATTTTGACACAGGAACTGCATGAGCTTTTATATGTATTCCATAGTGGCTCTTAAATGGCATTGGAGAGAGTAGATTTGGCAGAAACGGGTGAGGAGCAAAACACAAGTAAAGAAAGGTGAGGAAATGTATATACTGATTATCCCAGTAAAGGCATGTAGTGATAGGACAAAGGGTAATGGCTTTAAGCTGAAAGAGGGTAGGTTTAGATTAGATATTAGAAAGAAATTCTTTACTGTGAGGGTGGTAAGGCACTGAAATAGGTTGCCCAGAGAATCTGTGGATGTCTCATTCCTGGAAATGTTCAAGGCCGGGTTGGATGGGGCTTTAAGCAACATAGTCCGAATGGGAGGTATCCCTTCCCACAGCAGGGAGGTTGAAACAAGATGATCTTTAATGTCCCTTCCAACCCAAACAATTCTACGATGCTTAGGAAAAGTAAGAACTTGAAGCTGGCCTTTGCAGAACAAATATCACGCAAATTGGAATAGACAGCACAAATTTCCCACAACACAATCCCAGTACTGTGCTATGAGTACCAACAGGAGGAATCACACACACTGAGAGTGATCATTAGCCTCTGTAGTGTTTTGGGGCAGGCATGGTGTTTATACGGTGTTTGTACAGTGACTAAAGCAAGGAGGCATTGAGCTTTGACTCAGATTTCTGAATGCTACTATAATAAGTACAGAAATTTTTTTAAAGCACAGTTTTGGGCCTCAACTACTTTTTACACCAAGCACAACAATGTGTAACAGCAGCTACTTCTATCACTGTGGAAGGCAGGGTGCATTCAGGCTTCCTCCTGGGAATATGGAATCCATGGCCAAGTACAAGAATCAATGTCATATGCCTGGCTGCAGCCAGGGCAAATGCCTTCTAAGAACAGCTTCTGTCACCATGGCATATCTAGTCTATGTCGGAAGGATCTGGGATGACCTGTAAAGCCTCAGTCAATTTCCCATGCTAAACCCTCTGAGGGGCTGGGGTTGCTGAAGGCACTAAAGAGCACCAGGCCCACCTAACATGGTGGGCAGGAATTACTCAGGCAGTATCCCAGAGCTGAGAGTAGCCCTGTGATCCCACTGAAAATCAAATGATGTGGGCAGACACTATTCATGCAAGGCATGGCAATCCTTTGCAATCCTTTACCAGTCCTTTGATCTCCCCACTGCTATCTCCCAGTGTCACTGGGGTTTTCCCAGTCCATTTGTTCCTCCTGCCACTGCTACACATGTGCTGGAAATGGCTGCCCAATGTGTCACTACAACATGCTATGGCATGTGACAAATATTCCCAATAACATAACCCTAGAGAACCCAGAATTTCTTTTTGGGGGTTACAGAAACTTTTAAAAACATTGGATGTCACACAGGGTATACGCTTCCGCCAGTGTGAAAATAATGTGTGTGGCTCTGCTCCTTCAGGCGCCTTCTTCGTGCATCAGGTAAATGATGAATTACCCTGTCAGTCAGAGCTCTTCCTTCCAGGGAGATAAAGAACATGTGCCTGAATAGAAGTTACTTGGTTTTAGCTGCCACACAGCCTCATGGATGGATGTGACAGGTTGCTTCTGTGGCACACAGTCCTAGCAGATGACCCTTAGATTTGGCGTGGGATTCTGTGAAATGCTGCGATATAGTGACCAGAGCTAAAGTTTGGACTTCTGAGCATCACTCGATCTAACCAGAAAGATTTTAACCTCCATGTCATCATGATATGACAGCCATGAGGGTAGTGAGCCTGGTACAACCAGGTTGGTCCAGTGCCAAAAAGTCTGAAATGTACTTAGAGCATGTGGGTGCCTATGACAAAGAGTTTGGAGCATAAAGAAAAGCTGCACAAGTCCTACTTTATTTTTTACTGTACTGTCTAATAGATGCTCTGTCAAGTTATACATTTCTTGCTGTGACAAATTATTCCTCTTCTCCTGACAGGACCTCCAGCTGAGTCCGCTGTGCTCAATTAGGAGAAAATGCATATTTTAATCCACCCCATGGTGTAGTAACATTTCACTCTGTGGCCTTGGCAAAGGCATCACTTAACTATTTCTGCAGTGCTTTCACATGCAGCACATTATTATAATGTCAGCAGCATTTCCGTCTGTTCTAGTTTCCCTGGCAGTACTCCCCTAGGCATTGGGATGTGGACAATTAAAGACCACTTTATCATTTTGGAACCAATGATTTCCTTACCCTGATATAGTTCATCTCTACACATCAGCTGCTCCTACTGTCACAAACATCTTTGCTTTTCCAGGCCACTGCGGTCTCTTTGTAATTTGTTATGACCACCCTTCACCGATGGACTGGTAAAGAGTGATCCTATACCCTTCCTAAAACAATGCATCAGGTCTCTGTCCTCCTTGGCAGTCATGATCAGCTCCGGATCTCCTCCGATCTGTAGCAATGAATGGAGATCACCTCAAAGCCCCCTAATCACAGAGTGCCTATATTATATGGAAAAATGCCCCCTCTTTCCAATAAATCATCAGGACTTCTGTGAAATGTCTTCTAATTCTGTAGTTGCACTTGAAAACTACCCAGGCATGACTCAGAAGTCATGGAGAGTTGATGAGATGGGAATCCGCATGACATTACTTTTATGGTGCAATATGGCTCTCTTCACTGTTTGCAGGGAAAACAAACAATTAAGGGTTATTTGTGGGGAAAAAACCAGTCCAGGGAGAGGAATAAGCTGCACAGGGAAAAAAAAAAGGGGGGAAAGAAAAAAGTGGAACAGTCTTTACAAGAAACCAGCGTCTCTCTGGAACTATTCAGTTGTGCTGGTAGGTTCAGGATGAGGTATGCCCAGATGGATGCACTGATCTTTTTTGACTGCTTCCTGGCTGGTTTCGGCCCACTGAGTCTCAGAAACACTTCTAGAGAAGTCTTTATTTTCAAATTCCAATTTTTAGCCTTCTAATATTTTTGCAGACAATCTTCTCACATGCTGTTTTCTTACCTGCAATCAGAGGTTTGATCATTAAGAAATCTTGTTTGCCCAAAACAAACTCAGAGTCCCTGATCTATTCAGTAGCCTGAAATCCCATTAATTATTTGGAACCTCAGTTAGCTGAATTAATTCAATGTCTTTGACTCAACTTGAATAAAAAAGGTTTGACTGCATTTCTCTTTCTTTTATGTGAAGTGTGCTCTCTGGTACTACTTACCCTATTAAAAATATATCTTGCCTTTTAATCAGCACAAGCAAAACAAAGATAAGCCTGCTGAAAAGGGCTTTGAAAAGCAGTTAAAGTAGCAGAGGAATTATGTGCAAGTCTGTAGAGTATATTTATGGTTATAAAACATCGGATAAAAATTTAATTGGTACCTATGAAAGACACCAGCAGCTGTGTTGAGAGGGTTCTCCACAGAACAGCTCAGCAAGGCAGCAGTAGAAAAAATGTTTGTCTTCTCAATATACTGCAAGCATGTCCTAGAGCTCAGCTGCTGAATGGCCAAACCTACTTAGTCCTTAACTTCTCTGATGTGAAGGAAAAGGGATCAGTCTGATCAAACACCTCTGAATAAAGTTTCAAGGCTTTGTGTTAGCAAAGGTAGCCAGAGCAAGCAAACCAAGTCAGTTTGAGATTAGGATTGCTGTACTTAAAACCTCTCACATTCATCACCACACATCTGCAAGTCAGCAGAGCCATTCACCGTAGCTCTGATGGCTCTGGTACATAGTAGGCCATCTAGTCTGTTATAACCAGCTGGGTGATCCTACAGCTCCTGAGGGAAATCTATTGGCAATTAGAGGCCTCTGGGATGTGTCAGCTCCCTCATTAGCAGCATATCTGGTAGCTGCTTCAGATAAGAAAGTAGAGATACACGTACAACACCCTGGACTTTCAAAAAGCACGTAATTTCTGTGAGTGAGCACTGAGGTCTCACTTCACAAAACTCAAGCTGCTCATGCAGCACCACTAGTCATTTTGACACTGTGCATCCCTGTCACCTGATGTGGTGGGTGTGCTGCACAGACTGCTACTGGAGAGCTAGCTCAGCCATTAACTCCTTTGAGATAGCTGCTATTGTGTTGTATTGTAGCTCTGTGCTGGATCTGAAACAGTGCCTAAGCAATGAAAACTCCCCATGAGATATGGGAATATCTCATTAGCAAAATTACTTTTTTCCAAGAGTGGTTTTTGTGTAAACATAAAGCCCTTCATTTACAATAAGAGCATTTCAGCAAACATCTCTTCTTCCTAGTTTAATGTAATTTTGAAGAACATGTATTTTTTTCTCGTACCCATATGGAGAGGAGCAAGATCCTTCAGGAGTTGGCTGATGAGGTACATTTTTCCAGCAATGGTAAGCGCATACACAAATGTAATCTTGGTGTGACTTCTGTTTAGCTGTTCTATTGCTTAGCTTCTTTATCTTACTCAGCTAGATTAATCCTAGCACTGTTGTTGCAGGATCCTATTGTATTGTCGTATCACATGTCTCACACTGCAGAAAAGAGCGGAGGAGAGATGTTTCACAGGACTTATTTGAAGCAGATACAACCTGCCTGGCTGCCCAATACAGCCAGCCCAGACCACATTCAGTCAGAGGCACTGGTCATCCCTCCAGCAACTTCAGCCCTTCTTTACATCTCAGCCCTTCTTTACACCCTATTGGGAGATAATCAATACTTGATGTGATTTTGGTTTTTTGTTTGGTTTTTTTTTTTGCAATTAAGGAACCAGGAACAAAGATAGAAGGTGAGGAATGGCTGCAGGAAATTCAGTTAGGGAAACAATGACATATTGATGAAAAAAACCTTCCAGACAAATAACTTTAGGGGTGAGAATTAAATAACCTTGAGTTGTTTTCACAAGCACAAAACAAGCAAGTTTGGGAGTTTGTCACTAGGCCTTGAAAGAAGAATGCAGGAATGAGATTGATAAGGTAGGAGAAATGGAATGGGCAGCATTTATCCAATCCACATCGTGGAAATAGGATGGGGGAGTTAACAGAGACTGTAGCTCCTGCACAATTCACAGAAATGGGGGGTAGGACAAGGATCAGATGGAACAAATACTGGCTGTGCAGCCCCAGTGCAACTGGTCAGGTCAAAGCACCAGTAGACTGATGAATATCTGGGTGATTGTATGTGCTAGCAGTCCTAGAGGCACAGGAGTACTCCTCCCTGCCATGAGTGAGCATACAGAGATCCCTGTAACTCTGTGAGGATTAGGGCATAGATGTTCACCTCATTTTCCCCAGATAGATTTTCTTGCTCTATTTTCACCAAGTTAAACTTGTATAAATTTATCTCAGCTTCCCATCCCACTGAGAGTGCTGAAGCATTCAAAGACAAAAGTGAGACTTGTTCGTACTTTCTTGGTGACAGATTTCTCAGTCTAGAAGACAGAAGGATGAGTAAAAACTGAGGTCAAAGCCTTGATCTGGCAAAGGAAATGTGTTCCAGCTGCACATAGGAGCTGCCAGCCTGCAACCAACAAGCACTGAGGGAGCAGTGTGGTCATCCAGACTTGGGAGAGAACTTCTTTCTGAACACGTCTCAGGGACAGAAGCACACTGACAGCCAGCCATTATGTCAGTGTTTCTATCACAGTTTTGGGATGCATTTGACAAAGCATGTCACGTTAAATACCTGCAGATAATGAAATGAATTGTGAGGTCAAAAAGGCCACATTAGTCCAACCAGTGCCAGAGTTTAAGGTGAAATCCAGCACTCCTAAGTGCCAGCTCAGTGCCCTGTCAGAGCACGTTTTCTCAAACTTTCCTACCCACCCCTGAATGCGACAGCAGCATATTTGCATGCCACGTCCACTCCAGTGAGCCTCACCTTCAGGAAAAGGATACCAGCTAATTATGAGCAAGCTCTCTGATGATCAGTTCATTTACAATTCCTCCCAAGCACGGGTTTGGGCTCATATAATACAAGGCATAATACTGGCCACTCCAATAAGACAAATCAAGAGAGATGTGCAAATGAAGAGATGAGCATTTGTCCTTGAGGGAGGACGTTTAGCATACCTAGAAACACAACCATTTTTAAAATTAATTAATCCCCTTAAGGAATTGTGAGTGATGGATTAGAGACCTTAACTGGGGAAGCAGTCTGTGACACGGTGTGTGTTTGAAGAGGCACTGAAAAAGGATGTGAGTTTGAAGTCTCAAGTGCTTAAGCAAAACCATCAGCCTCAGAGTGGAACATATTTATTGGCTGGGGGAGGAGAGGCTCAGGGGGACCCTTGGAGCTACGTGCAAGCGGAGGAGTATCTGTGGCACCTACTGCTGTCCAGCCAGCCAGCTGTGAGAGCAGCAGTGCGAGAAGAGGAGGGGGAAAGCTTAAAGCATCACCAGGGAGGAATACAGCATGCAATGACATTTTAAAAACATATTCTTGGCTCTGAGAATGGTCTAGATAAGCAAGGTAGCAGACGATGTGTAGATTTCTTATTTAAATGGAAAAGAACAGCAGGACATTGCTTTAGATGTGCTTCGTTACTAAATCTGCCTGCTAGTTTTCAAGTCTGAGTCACCTCTATCTTAGTATGCAATGTGTTCCACCAAGTAATGAGATTTCTTTGAGTTTCCACTGTATTAGATTTCTCTGCACATCAAATATTTAATAAGAATTAGCATCCAGCCGTCCTCCCTCCTCCCCTCCACAATAATATTAACTTCTACTGAGACACCAACATTTTGCTATTCACAGTGCTGCTTTGAAGGGTAACTTTAAAAGCCCTGGATATTTTTCCAAGGGATTTGCTCTGACCCTTTGCAAACACACAGTAATTAAGAAAAAGGATGACCAGCAGAAAAAGGCACGGTAAACTGAAGGTGTGCAAAGAGACTTCTCATTAGTCTTTGTGTCAGTTACAGTATCTGAGGAACAATTTCATAGCAATAACATATTTATTTGATGTGGCACAGATATCTGGACTCACTGTTATGGATGGCATTTGCTCTTAATGCTTAAAGTACCTCTTTAACAAAATGGCACTCCATAAAAATTTTGTGTGTTCCTGCTGTAATTAAAAAGCCCTAGTCATTTTTGCATTTATGATATAAACTATAATAGCTGTAAAATCCCGCAATTAATTTGCGCCAACATTTCATACTTGAGAAATTCTCATTACAAATTTCATTACTTATTCACTTATCTGTAATTTGTCCTATATAACCTAAAGAATATTAACAAATTTAGAGTCACTTTTGCTCTATTAAAAGCTAAATAGAAAAGCCTTTCACCTAGCAAGCCAATTGTGATAACATTCTCAAGCCTGCTCCAAAATGGTGGTCAGGCTACACAAAAAGAGATATTCTTTATGAAGCACAAGCCATAAACGACAGGCTAAGGCCCTTTGGAAACTGCGTGATGTATCCCGAGCTATTCCACAGCACCCTCATTAGTTTAAAAGCGTTACAATGTTTGAGCGTCTCACAGCGTGGCTGTGAAGATGACACACAGCTAAGGGCAGGACTGGCAATAAAGCAGCAAGAAAATGATCTCTCCAGCCAAGAGTGACTATGCAACATCCAAATGACAGGGATTTCTGTTCCCTCTTCAGTTTGCTTCCAGCTGCTCACAATAATAATTTGTGCTCTGGGTGTCTGCAGGACTTAGGGGGCTGTAAAATCTTGAGGAGCACTGACACAAAGTCCCAGATTCCCTACAAATAAGCAATGGTGCTACCAGAACAAGGCAAAAGAAAGGACCAGCAGGAGAAGGCAGTACACATGAGACAGCAGGAGGGGGAGAGAAACTTCTGCTGCTCTGTAGTTTCTCCCACCTGCTGAATTCATACACAGTGTGACAGCAAAACCACCCAACTGTGCTTGAAATTTTGGCCATATTTTCCTTGTGGCTTTTTCCTCTCTGTCATCTCATCTGGGGCCAGAGGTCCAACCAACAGATGCCAGAACTCTGCTGAAAGCAATTGAAGTGAAGAAAATCATCATCTCCAAGACTGCTGACAATCCCTTTCTCCATCCAAGTCCAACCTCAAAACAGCATTTCCCCAACCTCAAAACAGCATTTCCAAACATGCTTTTCATGAACTGTCACCCTCTCTGTTTATTTAAACTCATTTTTACTCAAAAGAGGATGCTTTACTCCATTCCTAGCTCTTGACTATGCGTTTGCAGGACAGTGCCACTCACCTCACTCACTGTACTAATGGGATATTCCTGCCAAGTCTTGCATATGATGGTAAAATGCAATGACAGTGGAAGCCAGGAAGGAGCAGACAGGAAAAGCTGAAACTCAGATTGGTCATTTGGAAAAGAAGAAATAAAGATGTTTTTTCTTCAGGATGCAAAGTCTAGAAGTACAACTCCACCAAAAAAATAGCCCACTGAGCAATTTGTAATACAATTACAGTAGCACAAGCTTCAGGCATGTCCTGAGTGTTTTCTGATATGCTAAGAAAAAATAAGTTATGATCTCCTAAAGAATAGGTAGGGTGAAACAACAGAAAATAAGCCGGGATACCATCAACCTCCTTTAACTGGGAACACTTAGAAAAGTACAAATACTAAGCTTTGATATCAGTGGGAAAAATGAACTTTGAATGACTTTGCATCTTGACTTTGCAAACCTTATGGAATCCATTATAGTCCATTATGCAAATTTGAAGGATGATGGAAAACAAGGCCTAAAAACAAGTAACTTCACCTCCCTACAACAGAACAAAACCCAGACACACTGGATCAGGACAGTGTCACTCTGTTTCCAAAAAATTATGTTCACAATGAACAGACTCAAATATGAGTACACACATCTGTACTATATAAAGACACGCATATATCCTCTCCATCCCAACAACATATAACACTATATTGGCATTTTACTAGCTTTTATACCACATTCATTTTATTTCCATCTGTAATTAACTTCCACAAAATTTAACTGTGAGACAGGAAATTACTATTCTAGCATAAATAATCTTGCTTCCGAAAATGGCAGCTTTAACACAACCAACAATACAATTCATATACGAAGGAAAATGGCATTCTTATTAGCTTTGTGTGCTCCATATTTTCCCTGCTTCTATGGTGTAAATTGAAATTTTATATGATTTAATAAACTTATATGATGGCCAAGTACCCACATAACTGTAACAAACAGTACTCCTCTCTTAATCAGGGCTCTCTCTATATGTGAGGCTCTCTTTCATTATCAAAGCTTTAGCTTAGCTTATGACAAACCAGACACTATTAAAGTACCTTCAGAAAAGTACATTTACAGCACCACAATCCTTCAAATATCCTCTCTTAATTCTGGAGGACAGTTGTTGTAAAGGGGAATATAAGACCTACCTTTCTTCCACCATGAATCAACTTTGCTAACAAGTTATCCAACCTAATTTCCATTGTGCTATATAACAAAACAGTGGCAACAAACAAATACACACGCAGAGATGTATGGGGGTTTGTATCAAGATGACAGATACTAAAATGGAATAACAGAAAAATTTGGAAAGGAGAAAGGTTTATTTGGCCTCAGATCACTGGTTAGTTCAACAGATTATACATAAAATTTAAAGTTTCTTTGTCTTTGGTGCATTAGAGGCAATATATGATGCCAGCTGTTATCTTTCAAAAACCTGCCGGCCCATCTAGACAAATGGTCCTCTGTAAAAAGAGGAATGATGCACAAGGCTTCTGGCTGGAACTAATCGTATTCTCCCTAAAACCTGTGTAATGCATTGTGTGTAGTGGATACACGCACACCACTCTGCAGCTGCCTTGAGAACAAAGACCATCAGTACTCTGACACAGCTATTTTTTATATGCTGGGTGCCATCACTTTACTCACCAGGATTATGACACCCTTGACACTCTTTCCTGTATAAAGAAAGGGTACCTGGTAATCAGGGTCAATGTTTAGCCTGGTTATCTGCAAAAAATGTATCAATGAAGGAATGATTCAGTCAGGCCACCACATTCCCTATGAGCCACCCTCAAGCATTTGCAAACAAGTCAAGGGAATGAAAGATGTTCCAGTTGCTCCCTTTGCTGCACAAAATGTCAGCAGAGCTATAAACAGGGGCTTTCAGAGGCAAAGGAATTGTCACTGGTTTTTGTTCTCTGCTTCTAAGTTTTAAACATGACCTTCCACCCGAGGCTTTTAATGTATTTTTTCACTCCAGAGTACAGATCATTGCCCCCAAATTCATGCCTGAAATACATTTTCTCTGTTTGCAATACTTTTAGAAATTATGTTTATGGAATATCCTTGGAAGAGAATGAACTCTTTATTCATAATACATAAGCTTTGCATTTTTAATAACAGAATTAGACCTTCACTGATTTTATAACTATACTATTAGCCAACACACTCTGGTTTCAAATTAATTTGAAATAACTCACACAATGACTTTCTGCAGTCAGGATTGGAGAAGCGTGGACTTTGAAGTAGGCAGAGTCTGTTAAATTAAGCAGTAATTGCAGCTACTGTAATGAAAGCATGGAACATTTTCCCTATTCCTTTGCACATAGCCCGGATTTCTTTTGAGACAGCAGAATGGATGAGCTGCTGATCACCTTTTGCTAAAATCTGATTTCAGAAATGACACAAAGGTCTCTGAATAAACTGCCTTTCTCAGTATATTTTCCCTGCTTTTTGTATCATGCAAATAGGAATCCTGCATAATGATAACTTAAATGAACACCAGTACAAATTCCATGCCACCTTCTCATTAAAGAGCTATGTTGGATCAACATTTTCCAACCTCAGTAGGATCACGTCCCACTGTGCTAAGAGATTCACAAACGCATGTGACTAGAGAGAGACCTCTGCAGATCTCAGTGACTTGCTGCTCCAAGGGAAGGAAAGCTTCCCTTCAGGATATGTGTGAGAGATTTTCTGTGGGAAGACTGTAACGTTTGCCAGTCTCTAGCATAACTAGAGCCTAGCTGTAGTGTTTAGGTGCTGCTATAATGTCATTATTTACTAAACAAGACATATGAATTCATAGTGTATACACATGTTGGACTTCAAGACTGGTAAGAAACACACATGATTATAGAATAAAATGTATCTTTGGGGAAATAGCATTGGGATAATGTCTCAGTCACTAGATCCTAATAGTGTATAGAGGGGTTAATTTCACAAGACACAGGGTCTGCAAATAAAATGTTATATTATCTTGGAGTGGAAAAAAAATCATCTCGCCCTTCCCTCCAAGTCTTCTAATGTCTTAAATTTTCACAGGGCCTTATACTGCAATATTGAACTCAAAAAAATCCCAGCTACTTTTGTAAGTGCTACTACTGCAAACTCAGTACCTGTAGTGATACACCCAAAATCCAACAGCAATATCCCCATGTATCAGGTTAGGGACAAACTGGAGCTGTTTGCTCGGTCCTCGTACTTCAGAATCATCTGCTTTCTTTCCTGCAAATATTTCTGTGGCCAAGTCAAACAGACTGACACATGAAAGAAAGGCAGCTGGTGCTGGGCAGTTTCTAACCATGGAGGAGAAGATGTTCTTTACTTTTGAGTCTGACAGGTCCTCATATGATAAACCTGTCAGAAGTGTTACCTAACATTGTTGTCTGCATCGCAATCTGTTTCCCAGTAACTCTGGGTCTGAGTAGCAGTAATAGAATTAATTATACTTCATTTTGCTGTCTTTAACAGTATTGACCAAATTTAAGAACAAATGAGAAGCGCTTATCAAGCTTGAAGAAAATAATCCATCAGTGGCACAATTTAAATTCTCTGCAGTTCTCTTATTAATCAAAGTAACACTTACTATCCTATCTTCACTTCCCATTAACAGTCATTAAGCACTGTTGCTGATTGAAGCAATTTCTTTAGGGATCTCAACCTCATTTTTAAGAGAACCTTCTACAGTGGAAAACAATATCATACAGGAACAGCGACTTCAAGAGAGGAAGAAGGTTCTTCAATCATGTTCTGACCTTGACATTTCCCTGCAGCAGAAGTTCACTAAGTACACAACCAACATGCTCCAAACTTCAGACTTCTTTCTTCCAGCAGCACCCCTCTATTAACCAGGCAGGAAAACATCACTTCAAAAGATGGTTAAAGCAAGCAGGTTAAGTGTCTTTAATTATTGTACTGGCCTGCATCGGTGATTATTATTTATAGAGCATTTTCATACACAGGGAACCAATAAACAAACAAAACAAAAAAAAAAGACAGCTTATTCTGTCATCTTACTGTCAACCCTCAGAGAAATTCAAGCTGTGATAAATCTCAAAGGTAATATACAGTACAGGAAAGATTTCTGATGTTGACTTTTTCTCCCCATTATAAACAATGTCACAGATTGATAGCTTCTGTTGGAATAAATGCAATTCTTCTCAGAGGAAACCTAGTACCTGGATGTAACACAAAGGGGCAGGGAAGAGCCTGGGCTCTAAGCACTGAGCTGCAGCAGCACAGATCAATCAATACGTGTTCAGGGCTGTGGGTCCATTGTCTGAACTCTACACTGTCCATCCTGGGCTTGTAGGTGGGACATAATCACATGGGGTAACAAAAAGTATTTCAAAAGCACTTCATGATTCAGGGGGGTTCCTGTGACTCTCTGTACTCTCAAGGAGTTTGTTCTGTGTTTATAGGTGTTTTATAGGTGCCTTGCAAGGCCTTCAAGTTTACTGATTTTACAAGTCTTCATCTTGTGCCATTGTCCCCTAACTCAGCATTTCCCAGAGTATTTCAGTTTCACTGCTTTAAACAGTTCTAGGGAAAATGGTACTCTTCCTAAACAGTACTGAGAGGCTGGAGAAATCAGGGCTAACCCTTATTTGAGCAGTAGCAAAAATGCCAACCTGGTGTCACAACCAGGTTTATATGAAAGGAAGATGTTCGTCACGTCACAATTCAGTTCAGAAAAGGCATATTTCAAAGTCTGAAAAATGCACCTCACCATTTCCACGTTATGCTCACAGAAGGGTTTTTATCGACCAGGCATTTTGGTATCCATCTGGCTCTTGGCCCTTAAACACAAATTTTTCTGATTGGTGTATGACTGTGTCCAAACCAAACTTGGTATCAGCCTTGTTTGACTCAAACCTCCAACACCGAAGAGCTCATAAGATTGATCATTAATGTTCACACTGTGAACTATTTCCAAAGTTTCTCACCCATCATACTGAGTAACTGAGTTCACTTTATCCTTCCAGGGAAGAAAAATCCATCAGTGGTACTAAATATAGAGTCATCACTTCTGCTTAAGAAGCACTTGACCTGAAAATCGGTGGCTGCCAGGGAATTTTTTAGGGAAGAATCACCAGATATCTGCATGGATCTCATTCTGTCAGTGTCTCAATTGTCAAAAAAACATCTTACTGTCCTGAGAGCCATTGGATCTGTCCTAGTGCAGCTTTTTCATCCCCACCACCACAGCCCTTCTACTTCAGGGAAAGAGAGAAAGAAGATAAAAGTTTGGCTGTGTGCTCTGCCTACTTACCATGTCCACTTGTGTTTACACTGTATGAAAATATAATATGACCTTGGAATTTGGTGGCCAAACGGCATACTAATTTTATTCCATATATAAACAGTAGGCTGAGTATCACACCGGCAAAATTGAGTCTAAAATAAAGGGAAGAACGAAAGACCACTTAACTTCTACACAGCTAACCACACAATTCCAGATTCCACAATATGAAATGTTAGACTAGATTTTGGATCAATGTAATACCTACTTCCATTAAGCACTTTAAAAGGAAAACATCTTACCAAGTGTCCCATTAGGCTGACAAATTTCCAACACTATGAATAGAAAAACAGAATACAGCATTGTGTTCAGGGAGCACGGGTGGATTTCGGCTCTGTAGTATTTCTTCATCTATATGAAGAAGGCTAGATAGCCTATCACACACTTTCTCACTCTTTATCAGGTCCAGACATGTGTATTAAAGTAAATTAACAATCAATTGTGGAGTGAATTATGGCAACTGTAGTGGGACTGAATAGATGCACATGGGAACATAGTACATTTAAGCTTCCATCCCTGCATATGTCACTTACCATTAATGCTAAAGATGATTTGGGGGAAATCTTTTGCCATGTACTCTCATATACATGACATCACCCTGGCAAAACCCATGCTGTAGAGTGGGAACATTCAGCTCTGTTCTTCAGTGGATCCATGTGGAGGCATAAAGCTGTGCTGGTAGGAAATCTAAGACCTCTGTTGATGTACATATGATTGACAGAGTAAAATAATTTAAAACAAAGGAAGTATAGGAATAAAAAACACTATAAGAAGATCAGAAGGCTCCATGCACAAAATCTTACCTTCTCTTTCTCTTTCTTGAGTTTAGCCCTGGTTTTAAGTCCCGTAAACCAGACAGAATTCAAAGCCACTAATTGGAGCACAACTATTGAAATAATTTATGCCATAGCATCCACAGCTTTCTGTCATCTTTCTAGGGCACTTGGGCTGCAGTAGCTATGTATTCTAATAAGTTAACGGATTGCACTATATAGCCTGCTAGTCAAATGAATTGTTGGGCACAATCTGTTCCCAGTCAAGCCAGGGAAGGCTGTTTGTGCAACTACAATGATATTTTACAAAAAGTAACCACATTTAATACACAGTCATAGAGCTGTAGATATGTTTGTCTTATTAAAATGGACAGATATATGACAGGACTAGGGGAAAAAGGTAATTTTTAATCTTATGCTTTTAATTTTTAATGTGAGCACCATATTATGATAAGTGCTTCCAGCACATCTTACATAATAGAAAAATAAAATATCTCTGCACAGAACCAAGAGTCATATAATGTTGAAGGTCACTTGCCCTACAACTTTACAAAGAGTTCATTGACATGATGTGAGAGGGAGGCAAATAGATGTAATTAAAATATACTAAAACCAATAATAAAAACACTGGCTTTTGTTTACTCTGGAAGCAAGAAGGAAGCGTATTACCTCTGCAAACTATTTTCACTTAGCACAATTCAGGCGGAATTATTGCCATGACCTTTTAAAAATGTAGAAGTGTGGAATCGATAGCCTTTCAGAGGCACCACTGCGGAGGCAGAGCTGGCCATGCTGTGGTGGTGTGCATTTCTGCATCAGAAGGCAGCTGAAACCTAATTATCGTCAATCACGCCGAGGCAAGCCAAGGCAGTGACAAGCCCTTTGCAGGTAGCGTAGGTGGGCACATGCCTGTGGGGACGCCTTTGTGTGCACGAGCACGTACCCGCTGCTCTTCCCACACCCACGAGGTGAGACTTAGAGATGAGTTATAGGCACTGTCACTCTTTTACAATAACAAACACTGGTCAGAAACAGCAACCTGCAAATGATGTACAGGGGGCTGGCAGGCTGCCACCATCCCGCAGACCTTGCAGCCACAAACCACACCACGTCGTTGAGGTCATCATGATTCCTTGGTCTCCAGCCATCCAGTATTAAAAAATAACAGTTGGCTTATCAGCAACATTGCTTAAGCCCAAGGACAGTGTAAGAAAACCCATTTTGATATTTCTTCCTCCTCCTCTACCAAAGCACTAGTCCTTACGGTTCATCCTCAAAGGTCAGGAATTGAGGTGGGGGAGTGTCCCACAATCCTCCTACTGCAACAGGTGTTTGCATTAGTGCCACTTCTGGAGCCATCGAGAGAATTTTGGAATGTTCAGCAGGAGCCAGAGCAAATGTTTTGTAAAATTAATCTCTCCACCTAAAGAAAGAAAAAAAAAAAGGAAAAAGGCTTGTTCTGAGTCAGTGACTGATTTTCCCAAAAAAGGCACTCCAGCCTATTTGCCTTTGAAACTTCACCTGCAAGGGGCAAATCAAAAATTCAGGCTTGCTCTCTGAGGTGCCAGCCAGTCCAGCTCATCAAAGCACTGGAGTGCCTGTGCCACCAGTGAGTGAGTCACTCAGGTGTCCTCAGTTTAGTGACAGTGCCTTCAGCAGCTGCCACGCTAATCCCATGCTGCCTCTACTGTGGGTCAAGTATTGATCCCAGTAAGCAAGAGAAGCACAAATACTTCTAATGCCACCCTGGGTTTGTGAGTCTGTCCCCAGTAAAACCTCTAAGCAAGTACTGAGCTGCTGCTTGGTGCTACTGGAAGGAGCAGCGCAGGATTTAGGGAACCTAAGTACAGAAGTACACCCAAGCACTTAAGACCTGTGTGCCTTACTAGTGAGGCAGGAATACCATCCTATCACTTAACACTCATAAAGAGTGCAGGTCAACAAAATAAAAGCTACTTTCCTGTTGTTGCTCTTAAACCAGCTTTAGCTCTTTTTCCATATGGGAAATTATTTGCTGTGTTAATGTCCACCGAATTTATGTGATGACAGGACCTGCCACACAACCACCACACAGAGCATCCTTTAGTACTCTGCTTCACAGTATGCTCCCATCTTCCACAGGGGCTGGAAAGTGATCATTGTTGACCATGGTTTGTTTTAATGTCTCCTGAATAACAATAAACTGTAATAGTTAAAAACAGAAAAAAAGATTTTACACTGTTCCAAGTAATACATTTCTCAATATATAATGAAAAAATAAATTTAGCTTCTGGCAACTTAATTTGTAGATAACTATGGTTGTTCGAAGATAGGATTTTTACATTAAACTTGGAATCTGCAGGACTGTTTAACATCATTAAGGGAATATTATATTGACTGCAAGTAACTGGCTTCCATGTGGTTATATCAATCTATTTCTGTAAGACTGTACACTAGTTGTTCCCCTAGAGTACTCCTTGTAATGCTGAGAAAGTGTCAGAAATAATGACTGTCTACCTATATCTGCAATAAAACGTAGAGCATGGATATTATAGTTGTAAGTATCAAAGATTTATTTCATGACTGCAGGTAATGATGAATCTTTTAGCACAACTAATGTCTAGAGGAAACCTCTCTTCTTCTCTGAGCTGTCACACGGAGACTATTTATAGGGCCCTTAGTGCTGTGGGGCTTTAGCATAAAGAGGCAATGTGTCTGAGGTGCCACTGGATGGAAATGTTAGCAAGGGCTCCCTCTCATTGAAGATCTTTTAGTAGATGGCATTAGATTCCCTCTTTGTGTGTTTACGTCCCCCCAAAGACAGGGGACAGATGTTTAACATCAGACCATTAATCCCTTAGCCCAGGTTCCTGTGACAGCGAAAACCCAACAGAATGAGCCCTTTGCCTTTGCTCAGTGTAAATGCTGCAATTTACTGCTGATTTACAGAGTAGGGTCAGGCCATTAGAAACTTGGCAATCTTCTGTACAGCTGGAAAACAATATGCATGATAAGCTAAAATTCAATACCTTCTTGCACTAATTAAATGGGTTCCCACCAGGACGAAAACACAAATTACAAATAGGGCTTTTCTGCATCCCTATGCATTTTTCCCTGCAGATGTGACCATGCTTTATTTTGGTCCCTTTCTCCTGACCACAGTCAAAGATTTAGCTCACATCTGCAGCACTGCTTCCATTGTCTATTTTTCCCATTCCCAATCCCTGTAATCTCTGTTTTAAACTGGCTGGTTTACTCCTCCTCATTGGTCAGGGCAGACAGGTGGATGACGAAACCAGCAAGGAATGCTACAAAAATCCCAGCCTAATTTCATTACACAGATGGGCTTTTAGACGACAGATGCATCTTTTAAACTAGAAGCTCACCAAACATTGTCATTCCAGAAAACAAAACAACGGCAATACAACAGCATCCTTCATTGGAAGTCCAGGATAATTAACCTTATTGCAGGACAGTGCCATGAATCTCTGTCACAAACTGTCATCTGGTGACATTGTGAGCATAAGTAAATATTTAAGCAAACTTGTTCTGAAGCATGACAGTAATAAAGTGACAGATCTTGTAGAGAGACTATTTTAAGGGTAAAAAAAAAAACCAACCCAAAACAGAAGAGCCATTTCATACTTCTGAAATATGCCTGAAATAATTGGGATTCACGCATCTGAAATATAAACTCTGTCATTCATCAAGGCAAATAATAGTCTTTATATACTTATAAGCCCCCAAATAAAAATCTAAACAGAGCATGTGTGTTCAGGTGGGACTCTGGAACTCTCCCAACAACATTTTGCTGAATAGTGAATAATATTCAGCTCAAGTATGGTTTGCTTCCAGACTTATTCACTGAGAAGCAACAGCAAGATTCTTAACAGCTGGAGGTTTAAGTAGAAAACAGAAATAGCTACAGGCTTTAACTCAGATCCAAATGGTATGAATAATAACAATAAAAAAAAAAATACCTGGTAACTATAAATCTCATCAGCCAATGCAAAAGAACATTCTAAATCTATTAATATTTCCAGAGACATTATCTCTCTGCCACCCCACTGCTTTGTGACTTGTTGTATCAGCGATATTATTTGCCTTAAAGCACGAGCTAAGTGTTTTTCTTCCCCTGTGAGGAGAATCGTCCACAACCTTCACAAGCTACAGCCCACTGCTCCCCTGCAGGAGGACTGGAGCATCATTAACAATGAGAGACACTTCAGGCACAAGTTGAGGCTCCAGCGTCTCCAAACCTTTCTGTCTCCCATCAAAATTCATATCCTGTCACTATTCTAGGAGCAGAAAGGCTTCTCATTACAGCATCATTCCCCTCTTGCAAGAAACACTGATTGCTGCACTGGTGGCTTTGGAAGGCAAAGATGTAATTTAGCAAAATAATGTACCATGCTGATTAATTTAATGTAGCCCATGACTAATTATGGTAATTCATTACATCTACAATTAGGCTAAGTAATTTATTGCACTGCAGTCTCATAAAGCAGAGGATTTATATCGAGTTTTGAATGTCACCCAAAGGACATTTCTGTACCTTGTCTTTACTGAGGTGGAATAAGGCTGCCAGCTGAGATGAGCCCAAAAAAAAGAGGGGCGGGAAGCCCCCCACGCACCCTTCCTCTGCCACATTTGATGTTTGTACTGTGGGCAGCATGCAGGCGCAAGCCTCTCTGGCTACAGCCTCCTCCTCCTCCAACTGCACCCTTGTGCAGATTATTTGGCATTGCCTTCCCATTTCTTTTAAACCACATCGCGATTTTATTCACTGTGAGACCTGGACACCTGATACACCAAATGGAAAACGTGCTGGGCTGTCCCTGAATATGATTTGGAGATGACCAAGAGAAAAAAAAAAAAAGAGAAAAAACCCCCCACGTTCATTGTCTGTGTTTCTCAGCCACTTTCGCTGAGTACATTGCAGTGTATCTCAACAAAGGCTTTTGCTCGCTTTGGAGAGATGAAAGGGGGACATCTCCCTTCACTTTGGAGAGCTGCGACGCGCACACGGCATTATTGTGAAATACAACCTCGCTCGTACCCTGCAGCAGGGTTTGCTCCAGCAATGGTGCACTTTGGAGACCAATTTGTTTAGCTGATCACTGTCTCTTTGACGTGGCTGCAAATGTTACCTTTCTTTTTCAATCAAAAACACAGCAGGGTGTGCCATCTGTTTGGCACAGCCTTCCCTCTCTTCCCCGATGCCTTTTTGTGCAGATCATTTTACATGGCAATTTGCACGGATCTTTTATACCTTGATTTTGGTAAACATTTCTGTTTTCTTTTTTTAAATAACATGTCGCTCAGCTGAGTATCTTCAGTGTTTGAAAAAAAATGGGATAAAAAAAGCAGTGTGATCACAGGCAGTAAAAGAGAATAAAAAAGTATTAAAAAAAAATATTTTCCGAGCAAATGGCTGCCCGTCATTACATTGATTATTTAAAATAGACATGTTTACCAAGACTGGCTAACGCATTTTACACTGCTGTGTTCCACATCATTTTCCTCCTTATATTTTACCTGGCAGGCACAGCTAATCAGAAGATTAATTTAACCATTTGAAAGACCTTTTTAAAGCAGGTTAACAAAAAAATAGCCACCGTATTAAATTGTCATTATATAACAAAAGCTAGCAGTAAAGCGGTTAACTATTTTTTCCCCAGCTCAGATGCTGCTCAGAGCAATGAAACCCCCTAAAGTAGGAACAGATGATCAGCACCACAAGCCGAAACCACGGGGATGCTCATGGAGTTGTGAATGCTTCGCGGCATACAAATGAATTATCCTCATTCTTCTCCTGCCGGAGCATATAGGCCAGACCTCATTAGGATTCAATATCGCTCTGCTTTTCTAATGTTAATGTTCCAGTTATATAAGAAATGTGAAAAGGGGCTATGTATGGGGGAGGTGGGGGGGAGCTGATGCCACATTTATGGTCAACACGATGCTATAATTTGAAAAGCACAGCTTCATATTTTTGAGGAAATTACTGTGGTTTCCTATCTTCTCTCTCAGTCCTAAAGCAGCATTACGTCCTCTCCTCCCTCTAATAAGTGCGGTTCAATGGTGTGCCTATCCCACAGTTACAGCCACTGCAATAAGACATTTTATAGCTTTGTTTTTTGGTGGGGGGAAAGATGCTGTGACTAAATATCAGATTGTGAAAGCCTGGAGTTCATTTTTCTGTGAAAGGAAACATTGCACTTTATGTTAATAAACAACTGTAGGAGTTTTCACCATCCAGGAATAACTCAGACATTAGTCTGCGTTCTTTTGTCTGGAGAGCAGCAAGCAGGGTAATGAAAACAAAACCCGCCGAGACATAAAAATACAATTTATACCTTTTTATCAAGCAAAGAGAAAGTTGGTTAACGTTTGAAAAGGGAGCAGTAATGTATATTTATTGACAATTTTATTGTAATAATTAGATGTTTACACAGTCTGGACATTGTGGCTAAATCACTTCCAGCATGTTTATTTGTAAAGGGCTGTTTTCAGGGCAGTGCAGTAGGCTCATTAAGAAGACAGACTGTATTGAGATTCAAAGAAATTATTACTTCCCAGGCTTTATTTCACTGGTTTGGATTTAGAATAATTTTTTTTTTTTTTTTTAAGGAAGAAAAAGAAAAAAAAAAGGACGAAAAATTAAAACCCCAACAGCAATACCATCCTAACACCCAGCAGACTGGAAATGATGAATTAAAATGGAGAATATTTTCTCCTGTAACAGCAACTTCATCTTTTCTGTTCCAAAATAATCTGGTATTGTACATTTGAAACAATATACAGTATTGTGAATGCCACTTCCAAGTGTCTCTTTGTGGCTGTTAATATATATCGCTTCAACACTTGTATTTACTTTTTGCACTCCAGCTAAATGACTACATGATATTTATCTTCCTCATTTTACTTTTTCAGGCAGTGCTGTTAGTCCACCTTTAAGAAGTCTTTAAGCCAGCATTTGTTTTATACATTTATTTGATGTGTAGGTGTCCTTTTTTTTTTTTCCTTCAGCCGAAGAAAGATCACTTTTTACTACAAGTCCTCAGAAATGTTCGAGATTAACCTGGAAACTACTGCACGTTTCATTTTTTTACATAGGTGAATAAAGAAGTGAAACTTTTATACTTCTTTTTTTTTCAGAACCCTATTTGGGGGCTTCTTCACTAATCAGTTTAAAGTGATTTGTTTGATCTGGAGCGAATTTCACACATGCTAAGAGGGGCTAAACACCAACTACAAATTTTTCAGGTTTTACAAAGGTAAGAGAAAGAAAGGCAGCTGAAATGGAAAGAGCTCTCAGCAACACAGCCTTGACAAGCAAGTCCTTCTACATCAAGTTAAGAGCATTGTCCTGAATTTAGCACAGTATCCATTTTAAAATTTAAAATCTCTTTAAAAATTAAGGCAGTAAATAGGCTATAATGTTGCTCCTGTCCAAGTATGCTTCCATTACAATTAAGAAATCAATATGCAGTATTTATTGCTGAAAGTTTATGCATAAAGAGGAGCACATAAAAGGTACCATTGCTTAAACCTTCCTGGCTTTCCTTTAGCTACTGTTTAGCTACTTTTCCCCAGAAGCCGACTCATTAAATGCCATCCAGTACATTCCATATAAATGCTGTATGCTCCCTGCTCTCACAAATAAAAACAAAGATGATAAAAGAAATGGATAAAGAGATGTCAGTTTGCAAAGAAAATACTGGGTTATATTTCCTGAGAGCTGCACAAGCCAACTCACAAACTTGAAATATTACAGATTTGGTTTTACAAGTCAATCACAGCAATATATTTGGCCTTGTAATTACTGTCAGTTTTGACAGGGAAGGCAATAATTTTTTTTCCTGACATGTGAGTTTCAATAAAATCAGGTAGCCACATCACAGAACACTTTCTTACACAGAGAATTAAAAGGACTTCTCATAGAGATAAAGAATACTGCCAGGATTAAATATATGTCATACATTCAATTCAAGAGTATGGAAAAAAAAAAGGAGGGGGGGACTATCCTTACATGTGGGCCTGATCCAAAGCCTATTATAAGGACGAGAATGTTTCTATTTACTTGAGTGGACTCCGGAAAAATCCCTTTCTGTTCTCAGAAGAGACAACAGACAAAACTGAAGGCTATTTTTTTCTCTATTTCCTAGGATACCCAAGTGGTTAATGAAAACTAACTACCTATGAGAATAAATGGCTACAATTTGAAATTGTAGCTATTTTGCTTTAAAAATACATCGGTTAACTGCTTTCCATGTCAATTAGAATCAATGTAACATTGTATATGCTCAATATTGGTTTGAGATCTGTTGCAGCCGGCCACACTTTAAGGTATATGGTACTTGAAACAATCCCTTACCTTTTAAAAAATATAGTAATTGTGGACCAAATTAATTACTGAGGTTATGAACTAACATGCTTGCTGGGTAAGAAATAGTGAACTCGGTTTCTCCTTGGAGCCTGTGCAGTTGAGGGAGGATGAAGAACATGTAAACCCACAGAGCAGCAGCGTTTCTAGTACACCAGGCAGCAGCATTTTTAGTACACCAGGCAAAGACTATGACTGGGCTTGTATTTATTCTGCCATTTCAGGGCAGTGTCAGCTCACTGCTGACTTACAGAATTGCAAAAAACTGGCCTGGAACAGACCTTAGGAGGTGATTTAGTACATGCCCCAACCCCAAGGCACGAATCGCCATGGTTCAGTCATTCCTAGCAGGTGAGTTCATTCCCTGCAGGTTCCTCAAATGCTCCACAAATGGAAATCACGGAAGCTCCCCAGGCAAACAACCCCAATGCTTCACCGCCCTCACCACTGGAAAGTTTCACCTTGCACCTGATCCGCCTCTACCTGGAAGCAATGTAAGCCTGTTATTTCTTGGTGTCATCCATGATTAACGTGATCCCATTTAGCAACTAGAGGTGTAAGACTTATTGGGAAAAAAAGGCCACTCAGGCATTCCTAACATGAGAGGGAACAAACGATAAAAATTACCAATTTGGAGCTTCTTCTAAAGCCATGTCCTCTGTCACCCACCCTTCTTGGAACGGGTGGAATTACACCCCGGGCAGACCAGAGCAGACACTGCACAAGCTCCTGGCCAGGAGCTGTATTTCCTACTACTTTCAGAACCTGCAACTCCATTAAGTTCTCAGGATTGGACTTAATTATGAGAGCAATAAATTTGGCCTAGAGAAAATAGAATATACTAGGAGACATGGGGACTGTCAGTGGCCCATATACAGATGTTATAATTCTGTGTCAGTATACCCATATAACATGATAAATCCTCACTATTATAGACTTACTCCTTGGCTGAAAGGAGAGGCACAGCCAAAGCATTCATCTGCCATTGACAGCTGTCTATAAAAAAGATTCCTCAAGACAGTGCTAGTACCTGCCCCTATACAATTCAGATTTGGTAGGGAAATTGAGCAGACAATGAAACAGACGGGGTCAAAACCAACTTTTCTCATAGCTGGCATACCTGCAACATTTTCTGAAGAGTGAAACCCATTTAATCCTGGTATAATCAATCAGACCTCGGCCCAGAGTGTACAGATCATCAGGGTGTCAACTGGGAGTTCAAAATGAGTAGGAAGTAAAATACTTCCATCTGGTTACAAGAACTATCTTACGCCAAGGAGATCTTCTCTGGAGATCAAAATCACCAAAGCCATTCACTTTGCGTTCATAACACTCCCTGTATTTGTTAAATGCTGGGTACAGAGTGATTTTGAACATCAAGAATCACTTCACAGATAAACTGGCACCCTGTATCCAAGTGGCTAACTGATGGTTAGCAGTATACTTTAAATTACAAAAATTAATTTTCTGCAATATTAACAACTTGATTCTAAATCCTGTATCTCACAAGTAAAAAGTTTCAGGAGCAGTTGCAATAAAGCCAAGGGAACTACGTGACTAATGCTTACTCTTGTCAATGAGGAGTTAATAGTGTGCCCTCAAATTAAGAATTACCCACATAACTTTTCCTGAGTTAAAGGGGGAGTCACATGGCTAAACTCCCTTGTTTCAGACTATACATGCAGAACTGACTGTTTTCAAGAAGCAGACAGTGGAAAAGACAGAAGATGTTTGTGTCATTGACAACTGCCTACATTTCAATTTTCTTTCTGTAATACCAGCAAAAAGGACAACACTTAGGATGAGCAGAACAGTCACAAGCCCACGGACAAGGGAAGGACATACACTACCAAGTATTATGATGAATGTAGTCTGAAAAGCTACTGTAATTCCAGTTAATACATTTAACAAACAGTATGCCTATTGTTACTGTTAACTAGATAAAATTATTGAAATAATTGTCTGTATTATCACCATTAATTCATAATCAAACACTGTTTACCAAATGAAATACATGTGCTCTCAGCAGCTGCTCAGGATCCATTTTGTGATCCCTGTGAGTCCCCCCGGTCAGTTTTAGACCGAGTTACTCTAACACATATTCCCCACGTTTCAGATGTTATGACATCTAAGCAAGGGTATTTTGCATGAAGGCCTCCTTAACATCAACCAGATGTGCAAAATAGAATTCCACTGAAATACATTATCATTACCCTTTAATGAAACGGGCATGATGAAATCCCTTTGTGGTCCATGTATGCTTCTTGGAATCATCAGCTTGTCTGAGGACCCGCAAATAGTAACGTATCACATCACGGTTTCGTATGCCATTCTGTCAGATCAGGCTGTAATTCAAAACCCGCATCCACACCTGATGGACAAACACCTGCATAAATTTCTAGCTCATTGAATTTATTAGAGAAGCTCAGAAGCAACAGTGCAGCTGAAGGGCCTAAGACAATATCAGACATAGATCAGTAATGCTCAGTTTTCAGCTAAGGGTCAGACATGTAGCTCTTTGTTCTCCTCCACTTGCCAAAGCCTGACAGAGACCAGCACTGGTATGGATTCAGGTTCACACTCTCAAGTGGCATTCCCATAATCTGCACCTGAAACATTAATTTGACCCAATTCTGTCAAAATCTGATGTTTTAGGAAGATGCCTCATGGTACATGTTCTCCTCTTCATAATTTTTATAAGTAAATGAATGCAGGAGTAACGTGAAGACAGAGTATTCACAGAAATACAAATCATAAACATGGCTTAGTGAGACAGATTATTCCGGATGATGCCTCTGCATTTTGAACTTTCACTCACCTGGAAATTTACAAAGCCCAGGAGAGAAGATGTTTGTTTCCTGAGCTCTGCCTTTAAAGTAGTACCAGATACATTAGAGGGAGGCAATTTTGGTCACAAGTCAATAATGACCTATAGGTGACCTTGGGTGGCTATCACAGGACAGCAAGTAGCTGAATAGGTAATCTCAGTCTAGAAGTGGTTAAATATACCGTGCGAGTCTCAGAATCAGAAACAAGTGAATGGAAAGGAAGCCAGTTAGTTTAGAGACCTTCCAAAACAGTTCTCACAATTGCTAATGTGGACTGCCTATTTTTTAGTCAAGTAACAGAACTTTAGATGTAGAGATCATTCACTCCTTCCCCTTTCATTGAGGTCTAATACCCTAAAACTAAGTCCAAAACCAGCTTGAAAATAAGAGGAGAAGATGTTTCAAAACATTCGTCTGGAGCATTTTACATGCAAGCAAAAATTACTGTCACAAAAGACACAGAGATTTTGATAAGATACTGCAGACACAATACACTAAAATGGTGGGAAATGACAAAAGAAGAGCTAATAGAACCTTTCAACAACTGGATTTTTTTTTTTTTTTTTAAAGCTAGAAATACCTTGTTTCTGTAGTAAAGGTAGTGTGGCCATTATGAGCATATCAACATAAACACCAGAAAGGAGAAACCAGCATCAAAACAAGATTGTAAGTGACGATGTAATAAAACCCACTCCTTCCAACACACACGTGCATTCATGCCTGACTGCTTTTAATTTAAATATACGGAAAGAAAGGCAGTCCTCTCGGAAAAGAGCAACAGAAAAGGAAGATGCTTTCCTGATGCCATGTGACTGTTTACAGATTTCATCTTTTCCCTTCCACACTGAACTAAGTCTGAGAGGCTGAAGACCACCAATGAACAAACTGAGTTGCCCACGCCTGTCAGACTGTCTGCGCTCTGCTCTTCTCACGCTGACCCTATTAGATTTGACTATTAAAAAGCAGCATTGGGCCACGTCAGCTCCTGGGTGGGAGGCTGCCAAGGCACACATCCATGCTGCTGGCTTTTGAAAGATAATGATCCTGTGCAATACTTTTTTCCTTTAACCCAGGCAGTTCTGCACGGGGGTCAGTTCTGGGGTGCTACATACCTGTCTTGTAGCATGAGGTGCAAAACTAAAGTCCTTATTGCCTGTGGCCATTAAAAATCCCACAGCACTATTTACAAATATGCAAGCAATTACAGCAGATTGGAAGTGGCCAAGCTGGTAATTCTCTTCTGCCAACATAAATCCTCCCCCTGTAACTGAATGTGGATTTTTTTTTTTTCATCTCACAGCATAAACTTTAAAGTCTTGCTGTAAAATGCTCATTAGCCAACAAATCTCTTTATGGAGTAGCACTTGCTTTACAATAGAGGGTGAAAGGAAGTTTGCTCTATGGGTTGCGAGACAGTGAGGATATTTTAGGATAAAAGCTCCAACATATCAGTTTGCTAGAGCAGAAAATTAATAGAGATAGATTGGTTTTTAGTGGCATTTGAAACTATCTGCCTCTTCATCTACCAGCAGCTCTTCTTCTCAGACTGCCTGCACTGTTGTACTTTATTCTCCGACACATTGCTACAAGATGACACCTCAGATTTTTAAGCTTTTCCTGTTAATTAAAAGACTTGTTCCTCCCAAAAGGCTGGGAAGAAGCTGACATTTTCCGTTTTAAATTTGACTTATGTTAACATAGCTTTCAGGTGCAGAGGTTTTTCCTCTACTTTGCTTTGAACCCAGCTCCCTATGAATTTCTCTGTGTGATGGTTGGGACTAACGACAATTCCAGACAGCAGAAACAGAATCACTCCTAAACAAATCCATAAAAGGCTATGATGTAACAATTCATGGGTTATCACTGCCTGATCTGCTTTACAAGTTAAAGGGAAAATAAGCATATTTATTCCTTGGCACAACACAGTTGGACAAGAAAAGCTGCATCCCTTTCACTTGCACATTCTGCCACCATCTCAGACCCCTTACTTCCTCCTGTGGGATGGAAAGATGAGTCAAGTCACAATTGCATCCCAGAAGTGCCAAATCCTGTGCATACACCCAGCCTGAATCCACAATTTTAAATTCATAGCGTGAAGTTGGTTGCTGCTGGTCCCTCACAATAAGACAATGGATGTTGGGCAGGAAATGAACTCTAAGACAGAGATGCAGATTTGGCAGAGTACTCTTTGCTGAGCTCAGCATCAGATTTCCTAAATAAAAATGGAATTAAGCAGACACCTGTCTGAGAAATGTCAGCTTCAGAGAAACCCTAGTAAGTGAAGGTCTTATAGAGTTTATCAGTACTTTGTGCTGAAGTACACTCCGTGTAAAGTTGTTTATAAGGTTTCCATGCATATGCTTATTCCCATAGTTACATACTAATGAATTTTTCATCAACTTGAGTGAGAGATGAGAGAAACATCAAATGGCTCATGCAGCTGAAGAGCACACCACTGTCATCTACCTGGGTACTTTCACCACATTTTAATATTTTACAGCTTTCCTATAGATCCCACTGAACTTTATCAAGTGAGTATTCTAATTTACACCCACGACTTCATTTTGCTTTACCTGAGATAGAAAAATGGATTTCTATTATCTGGCTTAGAGAAATCAGTGCTGTTCTTTTGTTTGGTTCAGCTTACGGAAACAATTGCATCTCTTTCAGAAAGAGCACAAAGAGTGTTCAGCAAAAAAGCATTTTAAAACTGTATTGCCTGGTTTTGAGTTACTCTTGGAGATCCTGACGCAAAAGCAAGTGAATTCAATAGCTTCTCAGTTTCAACAGTCTTTGGATCAGGTTCTAAAGGGTTATTCTTTACGTTTCTTCTAACACTGTGTCATACTCAGACTGCAGAGCCAAAAAAATAAAGTTTATGCATTTGGCTTTGAATTTAGAATGGGATCTTAATTAGCATTCACTTTCAGCTTAATTCCAGCCACAGAAAGTTTTTATCCTTAATAGGGGAGCAAAAGGTAAGCTGAGGCATATCACTTCTCTAAATCTTATCCATACATCTTTCTGATAGAACTAGTGCATACACTGCCATCAGTACATGTAATTAGTGGCAGTATGCACAAAGAGGTATATCCTAACAAGATGCTGGAAAAATATGTGAACCAGTTATCCGTATACAGAAGTACATGAAACGATACTACAGAGTGGCATGATTATGTCTGGGTGCCTCTGCTATAAAAAGCATTTGTATTACCCTTACTTCTCTGAATAAATTCAAATGACAGCCCCATTTCATTTCTTCATTCAGTCTGGAGGCCAGATGGCATTAGAATCATTTACTTCACCTTGTTGTGCTTAATTACTACAATCAACACACTATTTTCCAAATTAATCATAACAAAGTAATTTCATTAGTAACACAGCAGGCTGTTGAATTATTAGCATCATAACAGTTTGCAAACAATTAAACTTTATTTGAACCTTAAAAATTTGCAGAGTAGAACATTATTGTAAGATCTAATGGCAGCACCATACAAATCCAGAACACAGCAAACAATCAAGTAAAACGCTGTACAATGTGAGAGTTATGTGAGAGTTACAATCACCTTTTAAAAATATGCTCTCTCACTGTTCACAGAAAGGCAAGCACAATCTAAGTGCACAAAGAAAATTAAGCGATTAGCATCTTCTACCTGAATTTTGTTTAAGTTGTATTAACTGAAATTTTCTTAGCAAAAAAAAGGTTATGGTATTTGCACAGATTTAAAGTAAACCATTCACCCATGGTCCATCGCTGGTTTATTCTGAGACATTTACAGTGAGTTTCAGGACATCTTTTACGTTTTGAATTTAAGGAAGTTTATTTACTGTCCCCTAGCAGTAAGCACTAAGAAGGGGGAAGCCCTAAAAAAGAACTACAGACAAAAGCCACTTGATTTCTCTGGTTGCCACCACCCAGGAGAGGCCGCGCTGGGCAGCCCTGCCCCTCATCGCTTGGGTAAGGACTCCCTCTCCTGGAAAAACGGCAGAAACGGCGCGGGACAGCGCGGAGGGGGAAGGGGACAGAGACGGGACCGGGATCCGCCTCCGCCTCCGCCCGTCCCACGAAAATCTGCTGCCACCCAGCGCCGCGGCCGCGCAGCGCAAGGGCCGCGCCGGGCCGGGGCCGCCCCCGCCCCGCGCCCCGCACGCCGCGCCGGGCCCACGGCGAGCGCCGAGCCATGGCACCGGGACTCAGGACGTGGGGGAGGGTTCATGCCCTAAAAAGTACGTGGTGGTGGTGGTGGTGGTGGGATTCGGAATTCTGTAATTAATAAAAAGCCATTTCGGTGGGCAGATTTATGGCGCTGCCATGTTAACAAGGGAGAAGGAGCGTTTCCAGCACCGCTATTAACGCTTCACATTCTGTACACAATCCACCAGTACGCTTGACAAATTAAAGTAGTAAAAGATCTGAAGACTACAATCTATCATTTTAATGCTTCACTGATAACGCACAGAATCAATTCCAGTGACTATCTCTTTAAAAAATTACAACAAAACTCCGTCCCGTTTGATGCCTATTAGAATTCAGTGTACCAGCAAGTACCATACATTAGCTAACATAGAGCACAACATCTTAGTTTACTGAAGGGATCCAAATTCCGAGTTCAGGCTAACGTTTCCTTTTAACCCAGCGTGCTCCCGAGGTCCGCCTGAAGCATCAACAGCACAAGCAACTACACGGGGACCTGCACAGGCTCAGCAACTCACAGACTGGCCTGACCTGCCTCCTTGGCACATTAAGGGTCTCACAGATCAACTCTCTGGGAGGATCTAAAACAGTTGATCTTGCATGGTAATGGTAAAGCACATCTCCAAAAGAAGAGTATGTACAGTATTAACTCAGACTTGCCCAACTGCTTGTCCACTAGTGGTAGTATTTTAGTGTACTTTTTTATGTTTCAACCAATGTTTTTAGCCACGAAGTTCTGGCTTTGACACAAGAATGCATGTGGCTGTTGCTAATCCACATAGGGTGAAGATCTCTGTTGCGCAACCTGTATCAGAATTCCACATACCAGATCTGACTCTGCAAAAGTATCTGTAAGGTACAGATTAAATATTTCACGCTACCATGGACAAAAATATTTTTACCTGCAATTTAGCTCGTGTTGACTCAGCAAAAATTGTGGGGTTTAATATATTTTCACAAATTTTCATAGAATTACGATGTCCCAATCAGAATGGTATCAGGGCAGTATTACCACACAGTCCAATTTATCACACCAGCAAAAGAATCAAGTCTTCATTGTGTGTCAATAAAATAGTAATTAACAACACAATACTAAATATATGAGAAAAATAAATCATTGGCTAAAGCATAACTTAAAAACATTTGGAAACAGAATACCCTGAAGACTTGAAACATGACACATAAATTTCCCTCAACTTTCTGATGAAACTGCACAAGATGTACAGTGAGCATTAAAAGGTTAATGCGTGCATGAATTGAGTAATAGTTCTAAGCTCTGCTTAATTTTTCTGAATCTGCAAAACAGGAAAAGATGGCAAAATTCCCTGAAAGAACACAAACCTACGGCTATACAGAGTGCTGCTAACATGTTAGAAAAAGAGCAACAGGCACTATATGGCTGCTTGTACCCCATATGTTAATTACCATCTATTTAATTTCCTAGCATTACAATTCTATAAAAAGTGGCTAAGAAGAACATTTCCATAAAGTTATGATCAGTTACAGTTTATAATGTTTAATATACACAAGGCATTCGCTGAAACCACAAAACATATACAGCAGAATCTTCTTCCAGAGGCTGGGTCTGTAAACTGCAGCTGCAGACCACTCTTCATTTCAAGTGCAGATTTCTCCTGATTAGGGAGAGGGAAGTTGAAAGTTCACCATTAACCAAAAAACCTCAAAGATGCATATCAAACCCAGTCCAAAGATCTATCCCCTTCCAGTTTTCTGCACAGACAGATATATACGTATTACTAAAGTAACAAAACTAAATAGAAACATCACCAATTTTATTTTTTTAAAAATCTGGAAAACACAGTTATTAGATATATCATCTTTTGTACCCTGTGATTTAATATTTCATATAGAATCCCAGAAAAAAAAGTACTCTAATTGAACCTTCAATATATTTTGCCATAATCTTTATGTTAACAGGACTCCTACAAAGGTTCCAGGAAAGACATACTTATGAAACAGAGAACAAGGGAACATATAAGCCATTACAGAAGATTGGATTAAAATGTACTTACCCAGGCCTCTCAAATATCATACATCTCCATTATGTAGGCTTTAGGCACCAAGCCAATGGTTCCCTTCATTTCTCCTACCCACCAGCCAAATCTATTGTACTCCTAATTGAAAACAATACACAGTATTAACCTTTAGTCGGATATAAATGCAATAGAGTTTTGTATGCAACTCCTTATGGATGCTTTCTCTTATACACAGTTATAATCATTTCAACTGAAAATTAAAACATTTTATCTTTTTGTTATAGGCATTCACATGCAGTTAGGCAAAGGCAGAAGCTAAATTTTAAAAAGGCCAAGCATACTCAAGAAAATTTCTTAATTATGGCCACGCTTCTCTAACACACACTAAAAATAGCCGACCTCCTTATCCTTTATTCATCACAAATACAAAAACCTTATCTTTGTAACTACAATCTAATAGCACAACGTTGACATATAATAATCCACAGGGATTCTTTTAGTATCACAAGCTAAACTCTAAGAAAGTTACCATCAACTTATTTTAAAAACTACTTCACTCAAATGTGAAGGGAATACTATATATCTAATACAAAATATCTTTCCATGGACGAAGTCTACTATTGCTTTAGGCTTGCAGAAAATTCTACAGCAGATCTCATATTCCTGACAGATGACTAATGTACTCCTGTTTCAAATATGTTTAGGCTTAGTGAGATAAATATGAAACAAAATGAATTTTAATAGTTTAAAGAAATAATGTCTTCCAAAAGCAGTACCGGGTAAGCATATTGTGGTGTTATGGTATATAATTATTGTAAAAATAAAATTATGTAATAATGATATGTAATTATTGTATATTGTGGCATATAATTTCTTTTTCTATGAGATAAATATTTTAAGATCAATCCTAACAATGGTTCGATAAATTGTAACAGCTGGAATTGCACACACATATACTGAGTTACAAATGAAGTATTATTAAAACAGAGACCATACTCAAAACTGAATGATTAGTAAGATAGAAGTTACTTTGGAACAAATATGCAAAATACAAAATACACAGATATCTCTGATAAGCAATATCTGCTTCCTGCTACACTGCTCTTCTGATGAGAAGAGCAAAAGGCTCTAGGATTTTGAATTACTGGTCCTACTGAGATGAAGCTACTATTTTGAACTGTAGGTAAAGTTTTTTGGTTATAAATAGCCAAGTGGAACGTAAGGGTTAATGGAGTTTCATTAGAGCCTGAGCTATAACGATTTGCTGCTGGCATATTTTGCCTGGTCAAGAGTTCTCTGGGGTCCTGTGAGGTGCTTAGTGTACTCAGCTCTCTCTGTGCTTAACTACGATGGCCTACTTTCATATGGGCTTTTTTCCTTTTTTCTTTGCCTTTTGCTTTTTTTTTTTTTTTTAAAAGCTTGCATGCAGGCACACACAGTTTAATATTTTCTAATTGTGGAAGGGTGAACACTAGTCTTCAATTAAACATTTTCTTCCTTCTCTTAACAGTGAATTGGTGATTTAAAAGATTCTATCCTACTATGCATGAAATACTGCAGTAAGTATGATTTAAAGGAAATCCACTTAAAAAACAGCAGGAAAACCTTCATTTATTATGTGAACATGCAAACAAGAAAGCTGCAAAAATAATTCCACCTTCTTCCCCTTTCCACTGCAAAGCAGACTGCTGGGGATAGGTTTGGTCTTGAAAGTCTAGAGGTATCTGAACCTGATCTTCAGTGCACACTGCTCTCCACAGAAGTTAATAACCTTTCCTATGGGGCTTCACATTACACCCCAAATCCTTAAAGGCGAAACAATACCCTGACACTGAGGTTTATAATCTTCCAGATCAGCCTGTTTAAAAATCTATGCTTTATCTCACAATACACTGTCTAAATATACAAACTGGATTTCAAGACTGAAGTGGGAAATTGCTGAAAGGAGCAGCACTCACGTATGCTACTGGAATCTCAGCAATAAATCTCTCCAAGAGAAAGCAACAAAAGATTTTAAGCTGCTACATGGAATTCACACAGTGACTGACAAGAGTGATTAAGCAAGTTTTGCTAGACATCAGCCAAAAAAACAAACAATACATGAAATGAGGGAAGTGGCTCCGTTAAGCAGTCATTAAACTGCATATGACAAATGGCACAGAAAAAGCCTGTGGATTACATTATCCATTGAAAATGTTCCACTTAGAAACACTACATGGACTTAGAAACAATTGTTTTTAAAGAAACAATTCAGATAGCTCAAATTAAAATTAAAAGCATGCTTCTGTTTTGAAAACTTCCTGGGTTTTGCTACTTACTAATACACCACTTACTGCTCTGGCATGAAGCTAAGTGAGAAGATGAAATGAATGTTGATGTAACAGACTAGTAAACTAATTTAAGGATTCACTGCAACCATTAGACCATACAGACAATATTGCAACACAGAAGCTTTTACTTTACATTACTATTCTTTGCATGGGTCTCAAGAGCAACATGAATCCCAATTAAACTATCTACAGTCTATAGAAGTCTGAACAAAAATATAATGCAGATACCTGGCTACCAAGAACATAAAACCTTAATCTCTGGTTTTAGAATAATTAGATAGCATTCCCTTTTAAACTGATTAAAAGTACAGACATTTCTCTTTTAACTCCTAACCCGTCCTTCATATCCTCAGCACCATGAAAGAGTGCTTAGCTAGTGAGGCAGATAAGCAGCCCCCCTAGTCCTCTCTTGGAGTCACACATAAAATCCAAATTGATGTATTGTTTCTATCAATGTTATCAATTATAAACTCCTTTGCAGCAATATAATTTCATTAATACGCTGCCGTTGTGAGGTCCATATGTCTATTACTGCTGTTTAAGATGTGTACAATAGAAGTCTACAATCCACATTTGTGGGAAATAATGATTAATATGCAGAAGGATATGAGTACAGTTAGGAGTTTTGTATGAATAAAAAAGTTGGGAAGCACTGTGCTTTTGCAAGCATCAGCTTCAGATCTCAGGTACCACTGGGTTTACCATCTGGTATCCCTCACTGCATTCAGCTCTTAATATCACTGCTAACATAGGCAAGCGACTATACTTCAGAAAGACTGATAAAATAATGAAGAGTCCTTTAATCTACAGGAAACCATTGTAGTCAATTTATAAGAAATATTGCATCCCTTTGTAGGATGTGTAATTATTTTCTATTAATCATGTGCTATAAAGCTACATTATGTGGTTATTCTGTTATCACTAGAAAGAGGCCTGCAGTCAGCTCCTGACAATGTTAGGTAATTACTAACACAAAGCTTCTTTCTCCTTATGTAGAAATGCTATCAAGATCCAGAGGTGCTGTGATGCTCGCTGTATGAAAATAACTCTCCAAAGAAATTCAATAACTGCAAAATGAATTGCTCCAAGGCAAATAGAGGGATAGGAGAGGGGGGCAGGGCCAGATCCAGCAGCCCTGCAATGAGGAGAATGCACAAGTGTGCGGCCACGCTCTGCCATGTGACAGGGAGCACATTTGCCATACCAGGTAATGTTAGCAGGGCCAGGGGGAGGAGGGGGCCACCACCCCTCCACCCCCCAGAAGACAAGCACCAGGGCAATGGAATATATTATGCCAAATAATATGAAACAACAACCTTAACAAATGACCAAATGCTTTCTAAGCTACTTCCGCATTTTCACTGTCATAGAGTGGATTGTTTTTTCTCCCCAGAAGAAATTTATTAACCAAAGTGAAGTAATTTCACAGGGCAGCAAGGAACAGGTTATGACTTAACATTTAACATGCTGGCAAAACACTCTCTGTACAGCATGCTGGATAGCGGGGGGTAAAAAATCCCATCAGGGTTTACAGGCTCCTTAAATGCTCTCAGCTGAACACAGGGTGAGCAAATGCTTCTCCTTGTCCCACCAATTCCACCAATTTCACAGCACTGATGTCTATGTAGCCATGACTTCATGAGACCCTGACCATAAAACCTTTTGTACTTGGGGAAAATGCAACAGTTCGCAATACACTACCTGGTTTCTATCAATATCATTTAAATCCAAGATTTTACTCCTCTACAGAAGAGAATTTTGATATTTTGACATCCAGAAGGAGAAAATTGTTATACTTGAGGATTTCCAAAGCAGTTGCTACCTTTGGAACAGTTCCTCTGCCTAAATGAGATTCTCCAGATGCTTTGCACCACATAAACTTCTACTGACTTCAGCAAAAGTTGAGAACATCTAGTTCTTGTGAAATTAGTCTCCATTGTTGAATACATATGGTATGTTTTTTCATGTTTGTGGTGTGGGTTTTTCCATTTATTTGGTGTTAAAAAGAAGTTGCTGAAAATTATCATTGTGTTTCAATGCCTTGAAGAAAAAATTGAGCTGTATTTTAAAAAAACACAACTGAAGGATGTGAGTTCAAGATTTTTCTCCTTCCTTCTTCTAGTGGCACTGTGAGTAATACTAACTTACGGGCTGAATACCTGCAAACTTTAAAATTAAGAAGCAAAACATATCTATAGCCTTGTTTGGGGTTAAAAGAAGTAACCTCTACTATCAAGCTAAATATGTGTCAGAAGCAGGGATAATTTTTTTTTCAAAGAATATCCTGGGGTGCAATTTTGGCAAGATAATATTTTAAAACATCTCCAATTCATCCAGGAGATTCATACTAGCTAAAAAGTTTTAGAACTTCCTTTGGTGTAATTTTTGAATGATACACTATCAACCAGGGAGCAGTTTTGGCACAGAACAGCATTTTCTCTAAAAGCAGAGAATGACAAATGCCTTAAATAACTGAATGAGACTTCTTCACAGGTAGTAGAGTTGTTTTAAGACAGCAATAAAATGGTCATCTTTAAAAATATAAGCGCCAGATTTATTGTATGGTTGCGTTATTAGGTTTTATTTCCCACAATGACATGAGAGAAAATATACAGCAATTAAAGATTTCCAATATAAATCACAGTAAGCAGACTGAGTTCTGAACCAAAACGGTCTCCAGAAAACACCCTGAAACAATAGAAAGGCCATTTTATTTTCCATTAGATGACACATGACCAATTTTTTTCCTAATCTGATAGGTAAAGGCTTACATATTATCAGTATGCAAACCAACAGAGCTGCAGTCGCTTTGCATTAGTTCTAACCAACCTTCTGTTTAAAGGCCTTCACTATTTTGTTTAGACAAGTACTTATTGTTCTCTCACCCCCACCTATAAAGAATAAAACTGAACAGGCCAGGAAATGGGTAATGTACAACTTAGCATTGCATTTCAGTTTTGAGCAGAAGCATCCCACTGAAGTGAATCTCCCAAAGCTTCCACCTTCCCCCCACTGGCTCCCTTTGCAGAGCCATCAGTCTCAGAGCACACACACTACATTTATTTCAGATGAAGCTAAAATGGAAGATGCACTGGAACACGCTCCAGCCATTAATGTGTCCTCATTCCACAAAACCAGGCTAGACCTCTTCGGACATCAAACAGCTTTGAGAAAGCATGGTGTGGACGCTGGGGCCTCAAGCACTAAGTGTTTCACTCTGCAAATCCACTCCTACTGGTACTCCCTATTTGCTAGGGGAGCCATAGGCAGTATGGCCACGGAATAGAAATTATGGATCTCAGTATGATTAGCCAAAAAACAATTTGACAAAATAAAACACTCGGGATTTTAGTATGTCTTTCATATCTTTTGGCAAAAATACTGAATAAATACATTTTATTAAGATTATACAGATCGTGAACAAAATGTTCACAGTGATTCTGAAACAGCTGCATTGTTAAGTTGCACTTTATTTCATAAGCAGTAACCTGAGCTGTGGAGATTCTTTGTCTTTTTACTAGGCAAAAAATACAGGTTGAGATGTGAGCATTTTAACATTTACTGCATTGAAAGAACAAAAATCTGCCACACTTGAAACCTACAACTACTGAATATAGGATAATCTAAGCACCAAGTTAACACTCTACTTTCACGAAAAATTCTAGAGCAAAAGGTTGCCATAGACGAAACTTCCATGAATCATAAATACCAGAGAGAGCAGCATTGGTGTGCAATGAAATAATAACAATTGAAGAGAATTCCATTTTAAGATATACTTTCTGATTTTGGAATATTATTTGCTATTTTAATACAAATACAAATATGAAGTATATTAAATTAGTTTAATGTTAAGAAATTTCAGTAATTCTGCTAAGCAGATGCCTACTAACATACTGAGGTAAATTTTCACTATTACTTGCATTTGGCTGATGAAACTATGGAACCTCATAACACAAAATATACACCTAATGCAATCAAACAAGTACTGCAAGTGTTGTACTTGCATAAATCTTGCATACAAAACTTAGGGGGAAAAAAATAGAACTACCTCCATCCACAGTTATCTTTGTTTCTGGAAATTGATTTCTTGAGTAGAGCTATGGAAGATTTATAAAAATGATTGCTATACTATGGTCTGTTTTCCCATTTATCACATGGTCTTGAAAGCAAAAGCAAGCGGTTAAATGAGCAGGAGTTAAGAGCAATCATCCTTTTAGAAAACAGGACTCCAAAGTATTGCACTTCTAACAGTCAATATTAACTAAAAAATGTTATTAACAAGTCTCTTTATCAGTACAGCTATATTTTTTTATTGTATAATGGAATAAGGGTATATAGTTTTCTGAAAGTTCACATCATTGATAGCATAAGTGATAAAAGCCACTTGAATATTCAAAAATATTATAAATTAAAGTAATAGTAATAGTATATTGGTACAGATACATTAATCAATTAATCTAAAATGTTAACTACATTTTTAAATAAAGTTAACAACTACTATTGCGATAGTTCCGTTAATTCTGCTCAGATTAAAAACTCAACTTTTGAGGGAAACTAGGTAGAAAAACCTAGAAAAAAGTTGTGAGGTTTTTGGGGTCTTTTGTAAAAGCCCACATGACTTCTGCCACACAAAAGTCACAACTGACATAAATATTTAGAAAATAGCTTAAATAGTTTTTGAATACACCTTTAAAACAAGAAAAACTTGCTTTTCTACAGTAACTGCACTAGTCGGGCATAGGTATCTCTGTTGTCAGAGTATGTGCTCATGCTCCTTGCAGTAACACTGAGTTTTGATGCTCATTTTAAAGCAAATTCTGGAGATTTGTCTTTGCATA
The DNA here is from genome assembly GCA_013398115.1 of Falcunculus frontatus. Lineage (NCBI taxonomy): Eukaryota > Metazoa > Chordata > Aves > Passeriformes > Falcunculus > Falcunculus frontatus. The sequence goes on from VZRV01003994.1 coordinate 366,836, forward strand.
ATACTTAGCTACTTTAGGAAGTAAACACTGCCGAACTGAAACCATGCTCATTTGTCTAGGAGACGTTTACCTAGAAACTTACATGTAACATATTGCTCCTCTTGCTTTATTTAAATTCTATAAATGCCCAGATTTGCTAAACTGGTTCATAATTACTTGTTATACTAATCATCTCCTTTCTTGGGAGCAAATAGTTGCTTTCCTCCTAATTTCTACACAGGTATGAGAAAAGCTGGTAAAAATATATTGCTTTGGCATTACTGTTCCTGGGAGAGATGAATATCTATCTTATCACGTTCATCAGAGCAGGCTATACCATTTATATTTCACTGTAAAACAAAGAACTATTACATGTTGCACAAATATGCTCGACATTTTGTTAATGCTTCACCCTTCCTACTATAACACTGCTATACCCGTACTTACTTCCTTATCAGCAAAATGTGATTTTCAAGAGTAATGTTCCTGGCTGACATATGATAGAAAGGCAATAAAGCCACAGCTAGGTTCAGCTGAAGCTGAATTTATGACACCATTTTGGATGCATACACATCGCCCCCCTGTCAGTACCTGCATCTCTCATTTTCAACCACTAGATGGTGTGAAAAAATAAAAAAATTGCCTCGGATTCCTGCCGACTGCCACAAAATCCAAGTATTAATGTAGTGGATTAGGAAATATTTTAGAAGAAAAGTCTTGACCCACTTCGGGATGGTTAGGCTCACTTTTCCTTCGGTTATATTTTCACTTACTGGACAAAGAGCTCATAAATGATTAGACCTTGAAACTGAATCAAGTGGAGGGTTAAGATAGATAATTCCCTGGCACCTTCCCCTCCAAGGACCCTAAATTCCAAGCTGACAGTAGTGGCCAACACTCATTTTTCTGAAAAAGCGGTAACAATCTTTAAGTGAAACAGGGCTGAATTTTCCGAGCTGTATTTTGGAGGAGAAATCATTCCCATAGAGAGAGGCTCTATATATCTGGAGTAGCAGCAAGCCTGTTTCAAGGACCGATTACGGATTAATCACGGCATGGCAACAGGACAGTTGATATACAGAGGACAGCTTAAGCTACTGTTTTTCTATTTTGCTCCATTTTTTAAATTAAATTTCTCACCCTTTTGGGGAAGGAGTAGCAAACAATTTTTTTCACCTACCAGCTGAAGATTAAGATTTTATAGTCCCCATAATGTACCCGAAGAGCACAACCCACAAAGAGGCCAAACTCGTTCAGTGGAATCCATTCGCTCATGGGCTTATGAGGGGAGCGAGAGGGGGAAGAGGTGGTTATTTTAAATTAGTACAATTCTTCAGTGCTGAATAACTGCTTGAAAGTTTGCCCAATCCACAAGCGTTATTCAGCCTTTAGTAATCCAATTCAGTTATTAGTTTAAGTGACAATGAAATACCTCAAAAGACATACATGGTCAAATTAATATTAGTAATACATCTTCTATATTTTTATACAGGACTATCCTTCTATCCATAAATCTTAAATTTATTTTAAACAGAAGCTGTTACATTTATTATCCAGAAAGTAGAGGTATCACAGAAGATTTAAAGCGATTGTGACAAAACTTAAGAGTTTGAAACTAAGACAAACAGATGCCTTTAGCTTTCATGCACCTACTTTTGTATTTCAGTGACCTACAATATTTTTTGTATGAATTACACTGAATGGCAATTAGATATATATTCTACATGTATTTTAAAAGGTAGGGTTTTTTTCAATGAGAACTTTAAAACCTCAGCTTTTTTTCTAATATGTGGAGAAACCAGAAATTTCCCTTGATTGATTGTTCAGAAGTAGACTTCAATGGACCATGACATATATACTTTAACAGAGGTTTTGTTGTTGTTCGGGAGGTTAAAAATCTGAAAATTAATCAACATTAATGTAGAATAAAACTTCATACTTCTACTGCTTAGTGCCAATTCAGATGACAGGAATTTCATTTCTCATTTGCTTTGCAAACAGAAAAGTAGTAAAAAATGCCCAAATCTGTCAGAGCAAACAAATTTGGAATCTGGGCTGTCAGAACAATAACAATATACATACAAAGATGAAAGCATAGTTCAAAAAAACAAACCATCTTCTGTAGCAAGATCCCAAAAAAGTCAGAATCAGCAGAGTCAGGAATATAAAACAGGAAACAAAAAACATAACATACAAGATAACTTAAAATTCTACAAGGTTAACTTCTACAAGCAGAAAGCACATTGTCTCCTGTTAAGTCAGTTAACAAATGGTAGCCAAGATTTTACAAGTAAATAAACATGCTTTAAAGTTAATTCCTGTTACATGGCTATGTTTTAATTGTGATTATAGTTCATTTGACAAAATAATTAATTGCAGTGAATATCTGATTGCAAACAAAGGATCTGAAAGGGAGTGCCAATTTCCCCCCATAGAACTGTGGGAATGTGTCCTTCTGCCATGGCTTTCTTTTTACAAGCATGTAGCCCCAGTAGTGTCTCATACCTTGCTGATAATGTAGATAACGTCACCACGTTTAAACGTCAACTCATCGGGTTCATCTCCCGTGCAGTCCCACAAACCTTGATAGAAATTGGCATAATCGGTATTTTCGTTATCTGCAAAGAAAACAGCATCTAATTATAAAACAATCAAGACTGAGGATAACTAAAGTTACTCTTTAAATCTCCAGATAGTAAAAAGCAATTTATTAGCATGCTCTTATTAGAAACGGCTCCTTCCTGCCATGAAAGCAAGTGAAAAATAAGTTTAATGTGCAAGCCCTTCACTGGCAAGTTGCATCACTGAGAGACATGTAGCTACAGGTTTTCAAAGCATTTTTCAGCTGCAGCTTGAAGCAGTTGGTTTTCCTCTACTAGTATATTTCTAGCAAGCCATATATGTATCCCAACTTGAAACTGATAAAACTGCTAGAATATAATTAATAACGATCAGTGAAAGGAAGCTAAAGTATTTTGTGATACACTCCCCCCCCCTGCCCCCCCCACCCCCCCCAGTTCCAACAAAATTAAATATCTTCTCTGAGAACCTTTGAGATAATCCTTGATTCTTCCTTCTGAAGTATTGGAGAACTTAGAAACTGTTGCTGAAGCTGCATTTCAAAAATATTTGTGTCAGCTCCAGTTTAGGACATTAAGCTCTGGCTAAACGTGCAACTACACTACAGTCATAAACTCATCCTTCTAACAGCATAAGCACAATGGATGTGCTGTGTTCAAGCTGCCATACAGGCCATTAACTGATTGATTATTTAGCACTCTTTGCTCTGTAATACGGCAATAACACAGTAATAAATGCTTTGTCATACATTTACAATACAGACTACATCTATTGAAACACAGTGCTCACACAGTTAAACACACTGTGTGCTTCTGTTGCACTGCAAACTATTTCCTGTTTTTAATTCCATGAGAATGGAGTGTGATGAGTTAATGCAAAAAGAATGTAAGCAATACCACTAAGATGACCGGTTACATTATGTATACACTAACCAGACAGAATGTATATGTACTAATAATTTACATCACTGGAAAGCTATCTTCTAATTCTGATAACATAAATATCATTGAACTGGCTGGATCAAGGCTGTCATCTTAGTTTTGTTATATGATCCTTGAAGTGCAGGCTTGCTGGTTATTCCAACATACACCAGTTACATTTGCATGTCATTAGCACTCTACACCATTATTTATAGTTTACAATTTAACCATGATTGGTTCATTTTATTACCAAAAAAATCTTGCTAAAATATCAAGTATCAAGAGGTAGAAAGCATCACACTATAAAAAAATAGCGGCATTCAACTTGTGTTCTTCTCTATTTTGGCAAATACTTAGATTTGAATTTTAATATTCTCTTGTATGAGCAAGAAGAGCTTGTTTTCTCTTTCTCCATTTCAGTCTGTGTTCTGTGCTATCTTGTTTGGGTGGCAATACTGTCATAAGGCTAAATATTCACAACCTTGAATTCAAAGCTGCTTTGCCAGCTACCCACCATTTAATTTTCCATAAACTGGTGATTAGGAGCTACGATTTGCTGTGTAGCACTAAGGGGCGTTCTGGCTGCCAGGGCCCAAATTCTTCCGTCCTCACCCCAAGAGCAACAATTGATAGCCATATGAAAGCTCAAAATCGTTCAGAAATAAGAGATTTGGTTATTTAAAAATGCATAGACATAATCATTTCAACATGAAGGCATAATCAGTTCGAAATGTTGCACCTCCAAATTTTGGCCCTTCCTATTTTCACCTCATTATTCACCAATTTAGCATTAGACAATTATAAACAGTAACACGGGTTAGCACAAAATTAATTTGCAATAAATATTAAAACAGAATCTCTCCTCATTCATTTCTTATTGTACTGATCACAGTTCCCAACTCTGTGTCATAAAAGATAACGTAAGTGCACATGAGAAAAAAAATTAAAGAACTGTTTTTGTATATCCCACCTCTCAAATCTTTCATCAGTTGGCTTATTGATTTCATTTAAAATACATTAATCAGGACTTTTACTTCTTTAGAAAATCACTGAAAAAACCATGACTTTTCACACTGACCTTTAGCACTTTGAGCTCTGCTCTTACCTTTACGTGCCTGAAGTAACTCCTGTTAACACTAAAGTGAGTTGCAACAGAGGAGACCCAACAGTGGGTCTCTCTTTTTATGTTCATCCTGAGCATTTAATTAAGTCTTAAAGTAGAAAGCAACCCAACTAATAACGTGAACACACTGGAAAAGACTCATTTTAAAATTAGCTTATTGCAACAGTGAAGATATTGACCAAAGACTAACCATGGCTCTGTGTCGTCATTTGTGAATTCAACATAAGATAGGGTTGTTTAAATCAGAAAACCACGTTTTTCAGAAAAATATATACCAATATACCAGGAGCACAGAAACAAAAAACAGGGAAAGAAAGTGTCAGTGTAAGTTTATGAACAACTATGCTGGTCTTCCAAGAAGTGTTAATTTCAAATTTGAAATCCCCTCTCATGCCCACCAGCACATGTTTCTCCAAATCCTGTAAAGGCAACTACACACACATAAAAGACAATTTTAAATGTAACTTCAGACTTCATACATACAAACTGAAAAACACTTCATAAAATGATTCATAGTGCTTACAAACACAGGCATAGAATAAAAAAAAAAAAGGCTGCAAAAACCTCTGCAAAACACAAGCCCACTCATTCTTACTTAGGTCCCTTTCAGTTTGAGAAGACCTTGAAAAATTTCCTTTTATTGCCTCTGGAGACTGGTATAAAACAAAACCAGGAGGTCTGAGTAAAGGAATTTGGTATTTATATTATAGTGAAATAATGTGAAGCTTCTTAAACACATGTGATACCTGAAAATAGATGGATTTAGCATCAAGAATTTATGTGCCCATTGATTTGCTGGTGTTACTCTGTTACAATTACACTCTATTCTCAAACAATACGAAATGTTGTGTGCCTTAAAAATACTATGATGACATAATTGCTAAACTGAAGTCTGCTGTGTTTTGAAGGTATGGTCACTTGGCCACAAATACAAGTAAGGCATGATAAAAAAACATTAAGAGTGTAGCTGAGGGCAGAAGGCAGTTTGGTTTTACCTACCCACTGCTTTTAAGACTATCAATCCTAAGAAATGGGTGAGTAGGATTTTAGATAGGCTATTTCTCCAGAAAATATTTCTTTCATTCCAGGACAGCTACCTGGATGTACTTCTATCCAACAGTTTCCAATACTCTTCCAAAAAGAATTCCTCATGGTTTACTTCTGCCATCCCCTCTTTTCCAGTAACAGTAATAAGAACAATGGATATTTTTGTCCAATATACTGATGAAAACACTTCAGAGTTATTTTGACAGATCAAAAGGCAATGGCTGCCAGCCTCTCTGACAGTACTCTTGGACTGCTTATTTCACTGAAAAATACTGGCATCTGACAATACATGCTTGAAGAAAGAAAGGTGAACAGGTAAAAAGAAAATCTGACAAATATATCACTCAAGCATGCACCTCAAATATTAGACTATTTAAAACTTATAATACCCATGGATTACTCAAGGAGGAAAATTATAATATTGTAACAACCACATTTCCCTCAGTTGTCCATTTTAACATTGATGGCATATAAGTTAGCAAACCCTACTATGGTAGTGATTTATAGCCAGTAGTTTTATTATCTGCCTGCACATTCCTTGTGGAATGAAGGAATACATGTGTATGTTTTCCTTTCACAACTGTGTCCACTGCCTAGTATATTAAATAGCTTGCCATTCTGACTCATGTTGCTTGACTCTCAGTAAGATTTTTCAAAAGTTAATAATGTCAGATTTAAAGATTACTTAATAACATTTGGAAAAGACAAACTGCAGCCTCTTTTGGTAATGATGTACTCAATATTTACCATAGTGAAGGCTTAAGATGGAGATACAGGTTAAGTTCAAAATTAATGCTACCAGAATGAGTGTCTTACACAAGTGATCTAGACTCTCGGTTTTGAGTCTCAATCACCAAACAAGACAAACCCTGTGAAAGAACACAGTTATTTTTTAGTTCTGATTACGTCCTAAACGTCAAAATAATGCCTGTTATTTACTTGCCCTTTATCCCACAGGCCAGAAAAGTTACAAAATAAGGGCAAAACAACTGTAATGTATTTATTTGGACTCAAATTCTAATCTATTCCAAGATATCTGGTTTAATCTTTCTCACTTTCCTTCTCCTACTGTTCCTTAGTTACCCTAAAATCAACATATTTACACTGATAAAGCAGAAAACCTGACATTACTGAAATAGCGATTGTGGAAATGAAAATGGGTAGACAGTCATAACAAAAAAGACCCAGCAAGCTATATTATATAACTAAAACTCTTCAATGCTTTGGTATTTTCAAATGATTAGGTCACTAGCAATTAATGTAAAGCTACCCAGCAGCAAGAGTCAGCATCAAGAACAACAGAATAAAAAGAACTCAAGTCTGAAAGTTAATTGAAGTAGAAATATGTTAGGGCCAGAAAAGAGCAGAAGGAAAAAGAACATTTTTTTGCAGTAATCAGCTTGAGCTCACAGACAATTTGCAGAATATTTTTTATGAGTTCAGGTTTAGTAAAGCTAGGCAATAAATTAAACTTAAGAATGTATGCGCTGTTTCTGTGGAAAATCATAAAATATTCTCAAGTCATGTCAGGTATTTATGATGTGATGCCTATCAGAAATACTCATGTCAACTCAGCCCTAAAAGTCAAACAAATTTCCAGTGTTAAATAGTGAACTGTATAAGATCAGATCACAAAACTATTGCTTGAAATGAACCTGACATCAGGGGGAGAACTGCTATGGTATTTTCATCGACATTACACAAATATTAATAAGACTGATAAGGCTGTTCTCATAGTAATTAAAATTTTTCAAAAATGCAGATGCTAAGGTTTTGATTTCTTAAAAGTATGACCAATTAGAACTTCAGGAAGGTACCTTAGTGAAAAAAACTAATGCTGTCGGCAACTTTATAATTGGATTGACCCCACACTCCATTATGACAACACACTCTTGTAATTACAGTAATGTCTAAATGAGTACTAAATATTAAGGCTGTAATAAGTCATGTTGTTTTACACATGTTTTTAGCAGAGCACAATGCTAACAGCATCTGATGGCTTGGCTTTTGTTTCCTTTCCAAGAACAGCAACCCAAAACTCCTCACAGCAACCTGCTCCTGCTTTCCTGTATGGGTCAGGAAATCAGGCCTCTGTTTCCTCTCCACATGTTGCAACAGGAAGAGCACTGCAGAGGTACTTCCTAAAGGAACTCTTCTTGCCCACCCCTTCCTTGACAGCCCTGAAAGAATTATGTGTATTATGTACGATGGCGGAAGGAGAGCCAGATTGCATGTCAGTGCAGGTCACAGTTACAATGCAGCAGATCTCAGAAAGGTGTAAGGTCTGATAAGAAGCGAGTCTTCTCTACTTGCTGTGTCAAATCACCAATAGTTTATCTAAAGGTCTGTGCCCTTGAAGCACAAAAATATATTGTTTTTAAGCGTAACTGGAAATCCCTTTCTATCAAGAAAAGTTGTCTGGCTATGTGACTTTACATGGTGTATGCAGTTATTTTTCCAGTCCCAGAGATAATTAGCACAAGGGCGGTTTGCCAAGCTAAAGCTGAGAGAATATCCTTCACAGCCTTTCTGGGCATTTGTGTCCTTTTCCAATTTTTATGCTGCTGTCACTGGACTCTGGCATTTCTTACCTGATTCATTTGCTTTCTCTGGTAATCATATGCAATGAAGATATGCATGGCCAACATTTAAACAGGCTGCAGATCAATTAGTGGTCTTAAGTTTATCTGATTTTTATCAAAGAAGACAGAGCTTTGGGTCGATTGTCAGAGCCTGTGTCAAGTTGACCTTTTCAGAGATGTCTACATTGCCAGTCCCTTGGGCAACTTGTTGTCCCCTGTTAGTCTCTGAATGGCAGAAGTCTGTTCTGCTCAAGCACAAAGTATACACAGATGTCTATATTACATTCTTATAGGTTTGACAGCAACTGCATGTTGTATCTATAAACTGTCCTTTAGCAGTGACACTTCCTCAATGATGATAAGCTAATTTATGCAACTAAATCTCCTTTGTGCAGAAATGAAAGCTAATTGAGTCATTACAAAGTAATTCAGGAAGGAATATCTTGTATAAATTGGCTTACTTTATAAATCCTTCTCAAGTGGTTTTCATGCATCCTAAGTGGTGCTTAAACAGTTTTGCTGCCATCACATACCTGGGTTAAAAAGACAGCTTTACAGAGCTATGAAAACATTATTTTAAAGCAGAAAATGGAAGAGACATGAAAATAAAGGTAAAAAGAAAGTGCATATACAAAGTAAAGAGGAAAGGTTTTAATTACCTGAAAGAGTGGAAACTTCCTCCTGGCTGTCTTCGCTTGGCACTTCTGCTTTTGAAGAAAGACGTTCTTCTGCAAAACACATAACTGCAAATGAAATTCTGAAGGGACACCTCAGCTGACAGGAATTACAGCCCACATCAGCCTGAAAGACATACTCTATACTTCCAGATTGTAAGCCTTGTTTACTATTTCGCCCTTATACAGAAGTTGGAACATTGTTATTTCTGTGGTTTCCGCCACCCATTCAAATACTCCAAGAGCTTTCTTTGAAAATCTCAGTTGTGAACATCTGTTTCCCTTTTCACTCTGGTCTGAAGGCAGTCATATAGAGCTGCAGTTTGCTGGTCTTCAGTCATTCCAAGACAATTAGAATGAGAGTCCTCTTCTGCTGCATACATTTCTTGCCAGAAAAGGATAAAGAAAAGGAAACAAAGGTGTGAAAAAGTATCCCCTGCCCATGCAATAACTCAGTTGTAGAGAGCAGTATGCAACGAAGGCAGAGGACATCTTACCTTCAACTCTGTCCTACAGACACAGTAGCTCAACATCTGCATAATGGGAACACAGCCACTACAGATACCATGCCCTTCACTGCTCCTGCCCACTGTGCCTGACCACAGTTTTAAGCAACCCAGACTCTATCAAACGACTTACTGCAAGTTTAGGAGACAAGAAAAAACCTGGCAGTGATCAGCTCTAAAGCATGTTTTCTGGCTAGCAGGCTTGGAACACTCTGAAATCTCCATGTGCAATTTCAAATGATGTGCTCCCATACTCCCTGTCTGGCACAGAAATGGAACTCTCTCATGTCCAGACCCTCACTTGAGTAAATCCACTCTTCACTCAGTATAGGGACACCAGATCTGCTCCTCACATTTCCCAGTCAACAATTCTGTTGATGACGTAAAAAAGGGGAACAAACTTTTAGCTGAATCCTGTCTTTAGGTTCATAAGGAAGTAGAAACAAATTTATCTTGGCATTTACAGTATATTAAAACTGACAAAGCTGCTGTACTGAATGAGGAAATAGCATATTGATAAACCCACTTCTCGAACAAGAATTGGAGTTTTAATACATTTAAACTATCTGGTTTTGCTACTCATCACATCTTGTACAGATAGTCAAGCTTGTTTTTAAGATACACATTTCAGCAACTAATTTTGATATTTTACTAATGACAGACAACAGATAAAGTACTCAGAGGAACATTTAAAATGTTCCTCATTGTGCAACTTCTATGTAATTGCCCATTTACTTTGACAAAGAGTGAATTTTATATCAAGAGTTCAAAGGATTTTTAGCCTTGTAAAAATTTAATCTATCCACAAGACGGTTCCTGCAAACATTAAAGCAGATGTTTAAAGCACAAGAGTAGGCCTGTTGAAATGAGTATGCATAATTGCCGCTAACCTCTATACACAGTCCTACAAATATTACAATTACATCATAAGATTCACTCTACAAAAAAGCTTTGAAATTCTGCCCTACAAAGCCAGCAAGATTGTTTGTTCTCTGAATCTTGACTAGTTAAAAATCTGGTCAAGATGAATATAAACTATTTTTTAAGCTAAGGTGGAGGGAAAGAACAGGAAAAAAAACCCCAGCAAAAGAACAAGAGAAATCTGAAGCTGCAGTCCACACAAAACACTCTAAACTATATACTGCATTCAGATGTTCAAATGTATTCCCCTACTTGGCATTGACACTCGTTGCATATTTCCAAGTATGCTCATTTGTTTATTTTAAGAACTCACAATTGGAGCATAAATGGCAAAAATGTATCCTTCTGTGCTGTCCAGAGCACTAGGAGGCAGTGTCATTCTGTGGGTTCCCTACCATGGTTACACCACTCACAGGGAGCAGTATCCCAGTATCACTCACATTTTCTAGAATTGCTCCCTTTTCCCACCTTCATCCAACACACACTGTATTATATCGTTCTTTGATTAAATTGATGTTGGTATTTCATGTTACTGAATGTTTGGACCTAAATAAGTTGTTGTGTTAAATGTCCTATGAATTTTAACACTATCACTTGTCATGGTCATCAGGCTAGTTTAAACTGAGGACTGAGTCCAGTAGAGGGTATCTCAACTTTAAAAGTAGCAGGAGAGGTTTGAAGAGACTTTTTTGTAAGGTACAGCTGCATAAAAATAGCTTGCACTGTGATTTCATGGAAAAAATTAGAATATGTGCATTCTCCTGAAAAATTTATTTCCTAGAAACAAGAGTTCACCAGATCCACATCTGAAGATATGAAAATGTCTGAATAAAATCTCTTTAAATTCCAAAAGGTGCCAAATTCAAGCAAAAACTGTCCATATTTGCATACTGGTTTGGATCTCAACCATGCCCACTCATCCCACCTTGCTTTACACTACAGAGTTGTCACAGAGAGGACAAAGTTTCAAGTACAATTAGACTGGAAGAGGCAGTCCAGAAGCATGATGGACATGGTCCAGCTGCTAATGGGCATTCAGTCCATGGTACCAGGCTGAAGTGACTCCATAGAAAACCTCCTCTGAAACATGCACAGCAAACATCAGGTCCTTGGCACAAACCTGTGCTTTATGAATCTGTTGCAAACGGTTCACTCTACTAGCTAACACAATCATGCTCAGAGTGGAGCAGTTGTAGTAGGCTTGGCTTAGGGTAGTGAAAAAGGACCTGTGGTTCTTTCTCATGTTTTCTGGTATTATGGCCTGAAGCAGTGACTATGTGCAGGCGGTGTCCTTTAAACACAGCAACCTCGATTACCTCAGGAATTACAGCTGCAGTCTGATGCAACATGCATAAATTTGTGTTACAACATGGCACAGAGTCAAAAGATGAAGAATTAAATTTAAAAATACAGTAGAAGTACTTCTGGTTCTTTTAAGATCCTGTGTGTAAGGAGTCATGCATACCTTTAAAATAACCTATTCCAGTTTTTCCTCTGTACATCATCTTCACACCATCGTTATCACTGCAGTGAGAAAATACTCTTTTCCACCTTCTCACTGTGTCAAAATGAGACTAATCTACACTAAGCAAACCAGTGAATTTTTCCAGAGCTGTAGATCCTAAGAACCCCTGAGATACAGATTATGTTCCATACTATGCTGATACTTAAGAGACCTTAACAGCAAACAACCTACAAAATTCTTGTGACAATGCAACAAGGAACTAACTATATTTGTTAAAGCTTTTTTCTGTTAGTCCATGAAAATAGTTGAAAATAATTTACTTATTCAATTTGCAGTTTGAAGAAAAAACAGAAAAATAATCACCCAATCACATACGATTCTACCATCCACAAAATTTAAAAAGTGAACAATGAATTCTACATTTGCTGAGGTTTTTTACATTAATCCATTAATGTTTTTTCTTCCAATTTCTTTTTCTTACAGGGAGAAAGGAAAAAAGATTGGACTACTTGAGTATAAAATGGATAAGAGTTTGGCTTGAACAGTGCATTCCTCCCATGGAATGTGCTATCTCCATGATTAAAATGCATAAATTTAGCAGTTTCCTCTACTAACATGTTACCTAACCCATCTTTTTACATTAGACTCTAATTTAATGCCATAATTATTTGGTATTCTATTGTCTTCTAGTTTCTGACACTTTGTCATTGCACAATAGTAGTTTACACCTTGAATAATCCCAGTTTGTGAATTAATATATTCTAGTCAATGCTTTGATTACAGTAAACAAAACCAGCTCAGCTATGCAGCAAAATCTACGAAACCACACAGATGGTTATAAGCTTTTCATTGTGTGGTTTCCATAGCAATCATATTGCAAATCTGGAAGCTTCTTGCAAATAAGCAGCTTGTATTTACATGCCTCTCGGCTGCAGCACGGAACACAACAAGTGAAGTTATTATTCCAATCACATATTGTTAGCAACATCACTGGAAGATGTTTTGATCAGTTCAGATAAAAACTACTGCAGTGAACTAATTTTTCATCTTTTTCATAATGATACAAGCAATCACACACTTGTAATGCACATTCATGTCTCTTCATTTGAAATCTCACCGTAGTGTCAGAAGGTTGTAAGCATACAAACAGGTCTTGTAAGATAGAAAAAAACCCCCTTTTTTCCCCCCCCCATAAAAACATTTGGATTATTAAATAATCAATTACAAAAACTACACAGTGTCTTTACTATTGTACTTGGCAGGGAGGACAGATGCATGCAAAAAAACAGATGTGTACATGAACTCTGCTGACACTGAATATCACAGGTCAACTCTGTATTCCCCAAGAAAAAGTAAAAGAAATAATGGCATGTTAACATCAAAAGTATTACTCCTCCACACTGCTTTTTTGCATATAATGATTCTGCACAACTGCAAACAAGAACTTTCGAACCCAAATAAATGCTTACCATGGGAAAGAGTCAAGACCTTTTCTCTCCCATATTTTTAGATTTACTAATTGACCCACCCCCATAACAGATGGATTATTATTCTAATAAGAAACAGAATTCAACCCAGCTATGCAATTTTTTAAAAGAAATTAGCAAGAACTGGCTTTTTTAAAAATAAGAGTATTCATTCAGAGAAACATTTAATATTTCCAGAGAAGGAGCAATAAATGCACAAAATTTAAGAACAAGATTGTTTATATAATTTCGCCAAACTGACAACTTCTGCTAGCATTTGTGGTGAGGGCTAGTGACCATCTGGGTCAAAGGAATAAGTATTAATGCCCTGTTTTATGCAGGGACAGCAAATTGCCTTACCTGAGTGCTCCCCAGCCTTGGGGATGGGGTCCTCTGCAGCATTCTCACGTGTACAGGCCTGTACACTTTACCCAAGCTCTTACAGGGTTTTAGCCTAAGCAGCTTGATAGAAAATCCAGTAGGCCTACTTGCCTTGGTGTGTGTATTTACAACGGCAGGAATTTTCATTTCTGGTACCTTTTTAGACTCCAGATCCACTTATTATATATGAGAGAGATCTCTCTGTACGAAGAGATCTTCAAATGCAATTAGCAAAACTCCAACTTTGATAATCCTCCGATATTCCCAAAGATATCGGGAATATCGTAATCTGCCCTTTCCCCCAGCTCCTCTGGGACATGGCAGATTACTGAAAGATTTACACACGACTTCTTGACATTTCACCTCACCCTGCATTCCCATTAGCAGCCTGGTGTACTCTGTAAACAACGAAACAGTTTGGAAAAGGCTGCTGAAGGTGCTATAGTCTAGCCATGGCGTGAGTTCTTGGGGGCAGCAGAGAGGGGGAGACAGACTCCTGTTTTATTAAAGCTCTACCCGACTGTACAATAGTGCATGGTTTGAGAATGATAATGCCTCCAGGACAGTGAGGGAAGTGGGAAACAAGTTGGCTGCTAGAGAAGAGATTATAAATGTAAGAATTTCTTAGCATGACAGAAGAACATTTTATTGCTACTTCTGTGGGTCAGCTAGTTACCACTCAACAGCTCAAACAAGAAAGTTATACTCCTGCATGGCAAACTTGAGTGTGAAAAAACCCAATTTCCACAACACAAGGAGAATGATAGAAACAGGTCACCCAAACACAGGTTAAATACTGGGATTGCAGACAAGATGACATCAACATATGTCAGCAGAAGAAGAAGAAGTTGCATCTGACTAAATGGTCATTACTGCATTCAGAAATATGATGGGAAACAGGCAATACAGAAGTGTATTCCAAAATAATACAGAAAGAGATCTCTGGGTTATGAATATAAAAATACATCTTAAAGAAAAATAATATGCATGCTGAGATGTTTCAGCTTTAGTTGAGGACAACCCATGCCAATTCCTAACTCAAATTTCTTCCAACACAAATTATTCGTCTGATTCCAAGATGGAGGCAAAAGGTTTCATTCAAATATACCACCATCTAAACTGGATGGGACCTCCAACTAACACTTTTGCACAAGTTTTAACCAGCTCTTTGAAAATAACCATTATTTAAATTCTAAAGTGAGGTTAAATATACACCCCACTCTTCCCAACCAGTAGACAGTAACAGAAGTCTGCTATTGATATTAACAATGTCCTGACTTCTCAATGGCCTTGAATAAGGAGAATTGGCTTTACAAAGTAAGAAAGCTAGAATAACGAAATACTTTGGGAGAGATGGGACTTGTGGAAATTACTCAGACTAACACCCTGCTCTAATTCAGAAAGATCAGGTTTCTAGGAAACAGCATTTGGCCTCTTTTGGTACTCCACACTAAGCTGTTCAGCAGCAGTTTAAAAGAGCCTGTGCATTTTAATAGCTCACGTATGAGACAGCTGAAGCTAATGACTTTTTAGAACAGGATTAGCTCGAATTACTCAGTTCTCTCCAGATCTTGCCAAGTCCCCAGATGTGAGGTTTCCTGTATTCCTTGAGAAATCCTGCACTTTTTTCCCCTCAGTTGCACTCCTTGTATCTTTAAAAGGTGTTACTGTGCACCACTGTTACTCCCAGTTGTCTAAGCAATCTGAGTAACTAAACCAGTCATCTCAGCGAAAAGTGAAGCACTGCCTCTTATTGAGAAGACCTTGTTACTTTATCATCCTTACAGAAAAGGTTAGTAGATTTTGTTGTAAATTAACTCATGATCATTGCTGCAAGAGAAGGAGAGGAAGTGACATGGGAGTACTGGAATGTCATTTAGACATTTTCTGGAGAAAAAAATCTTTCTCGAAACAACCTTTCTGTGGCACCACCCTGTGAATCTTAGCATATTTAATGGTCTGGCTTAACCAAAACCAAAAAGCAGATACAACATCCCCTTCCTAAGAAAAGTATTTTGGAGTTATAGCATTTGCTAAACTAAAGAGCAAAGAAACCAAAAACTTCCCAGTCCCACTAAGGACAAATAGCAAACAAACTTTACGGCTGCAGTTCTCTAGTGTTGAACAGAATAACGTTGTTTGGATCATATAACTATTGCTATGAAGAATAATAACAGAGAGAAGTAGCAGAGAGAAATGAGTACATTTGGAGAACTGTTTGAAGGGAAAAAGGTATCTCTTTCTAAATACATTTGTGAAAAAGACACCACATTTCTCCTATATTACCACACAGCCATCCATATGAACTATAGTAGCACAATGGATTAAAAAATCATGTTTTTAAAAGCTGGAAGATACTTTATGGCCTCTCACTATCTTACTGGAAAAAACAAGCAACAAGTAATCAAAGAACACATATCTGGAGGAAAAACAGCTACTCTCACACAGAAAGAAACCTAAGCATTGTTGGCAAGGTCATCCACAGTTACTGCAAAGTGGATCTCCTCACTCTACTGTGCAGCCTTTTACCAGTTTTCAGGAAATCTAGGAGAATGCTTTGCTTTACTTACCTTTTCTACTTGCTGAGACCTGAATATATGTTAACACCCTTCCTCTTTCTTTTTCTTTCCTTTCCCCAGTATCAAGTATTCCAGTACCTTTGCTTGCCTGACTTTGCCCCATTCTGAAGAGCCAACATCCTCTTCAGACCCCACAATTTTGTACATTTGCCGAACACAGAAGTTGTTAGTATGAAAGTTGCTGTTACCGGGGCTTCACTAAGCCCTTTGGGTTTTAAGAAAAAACTATCAAAATGGGAGGAAAAATATTCTCAGTCATCTGAACAAAATATATTCACTAGGACAACCGAATAATCCACAGAGGTACAGGCAATTCCCGGTTCTAGTTATGAATACATTAAGATTTCATGAATTCAGCTTCCTGCTTGGATCTCTCCTTGCAAATAAGCAATCTTCAGTCATGTTTCAAGTGACAGCTCAATTCAGCTTAGTTGGACAGTTCCTTGCATTAGTCTTCTGAACAACAAATAATCTAAAATCTCTGATTAAAACCAAACAAAACACAATTTTTTTACATAGGCTACATTCTCTTTTTTTTTTTTTTTTGACAACATAGATGCAAAAGAATCAAGAGCCTGTCAATTCAAAGTTAAAGTAGGAAAAAATTGCTAGTCTGACGGAACTAGGAAGAAGAGAAGCATGTCAAATCTCAATTACACCAACAGCAAGCTTGGGAGGAAGGGAGGTAGAAAAAAGGCAGAAAAAGCAGGGGTACCTACCAGGGAAGACCATTTAGAGTGCCTAATTTTGGAATATTAAAATTTATTTGATAAAATTATCTAATTATGATTAATAAAATTCAATACAAATATGCCAAAGTGCAATGTGCACTGCATAGAAATAAGGGATGGGTTTTGTACTGACCTCTTTATTTCCTCATGAAGAAAGAGCTGATAAAAGTAATTCTTCTCAAGAGAAAAGATAAAGGTCATCATAAGCAAGTTTATTGTGGATATGCACACAGTGATTATAATTAAGAATAAAAGAAATTACAGAGATCCACTTCCAGAAACTCATTCATTGATTTCCCGTTTTCATATTCACAGACACTTTGAATTTACAAATAAAGTCATTATTTCAGAGGTTTTTTTATCAGAAATCAAGTATCTTGTCTGATCCTATACGCTGAGTGAACTGGTCAGAGTATATTAAACTTAGAAATCAAAAAATTATTTGATGGGCCATCAAAGAAGGTGAAAATTTCCTAAGTGACTTCAAAATCCAGCTCATTACAAATTTCCTAAGTTTTACTAGGTATCTTTTTAAATCTTACCTTTACTTTTTTGATCAAGATAGTACATAACAACTTCCCCACCTGAACAGAAGCATCTCTGAAGATAAAGTTTCATGTTAAATTTCAACAAAAGCACAATTTTGGCTCCACTTCTAAAATTGTTCCTAAAGCCTCAATGTTGGCACACCAAATTGAGGCAACAGGCATCCTACCTAAATCCCTACTTAAACATTTAAAGAAAGAATAAAATATTTTATGACACTACCCTTAACAGGTCTCAACAATGTAGAGGAAAAGCTTTTGGGGTTTAATGTTTCTACATACTCATCTAATTATTTAGCTGATTAACAAAAAATGCTCCCTTCTCTGTTCCCCCTCACCCTAACAAAAAGAAATAGTTGCAATTAATGGACAGAATGCAAATTAGTTTCTCAAAGGGACAAAACAAACAACAATTTTTACATTTATTCCACGGTTCTGTTGTAGGTTCATAGGAATCTGTGCTAGAGATTGCCGGCCTAAATACATGTGGCATGTACGTAGTATATTCTTATAAATGTAACAAAGATTTATATGAATTCACTGTAACTAAAATAAATTTGTTTGTTCTCTCAACCTGTAATAGCTCTTAGCTATGTAAATAGTTTAAGTGTTCAACATGACATTTTATAAACCTTATTATTAAAATGTTTTGCTAAAATAAATGTGGTGGCTATTAAAATCTACATAGAAAATATAAATAGTTCCCAATGTAAATACATTTAGCAATCAAATATTCAATTAACTAATCTATACTGTACAACTCTGTACTATAGTGTTATCTGACAACTATGTACAGCAATTAGATTTCTCAAGCTTAAATTTATATGATAGAAAAAGTCTGTAAATGTCAAGTAAAGTTTCTCATAATCATTGATCAGCAGCAAGTCTTATATTTAAAAGCCATTTCTGAAAACTACATATCCTTAATCGTGACAAATGAGACTTGACATAATATTTACATACATAGAATTCATAAAGAAAGCATCTTGCTTAAACCACATTAATAGCCTATAATAATCTGCAGGGTTAATGTATTCAAATTTATAGTATGATTCCTGAACTTACTCAAAAAAGGGACAAAAGACAAGGCATAGCTCACTTCAGTGAAAGGAAACACAATACAGTTGTTGGCATGTTTCCACAAGCAAAGTCTGGCTCCCAGATGCTTCTCTTGTAACTCCTTCAAAAACATTATATCAAGACATTTTTGCATTCCCTGTGTTGATCACTGACTGCACGCTGACAAAAAAAAAATTCAGCAGTTTTCACCCTTTGGGTATTTTCATCAAAAGTAACAAACTCACAGTACGGTCACTTTGTACTGTTTACGGCCCAGGCCATTAAATGAAATTATGTCCACTACACTAAATCCTTTCTCCAACTAAAATGATGAAATAAATTAAAACATTATTGCTATGATTCACTAGTACCAGGTTAAATCAGAAATATGCAGAAAATTATAGCTGTTATGCAGACTGTTGACATGTGCCACATTTTGGATAACATTCCCATATTAATCTCTACAGATACTATCCCATTCTTCGATTCAGATATATTAGGTCCATACTGGGATCGGCCACTCTGGATATCAGATCTTCCTAGCCCTACATGCCACAAACCACAACGCACCTCAGAGAGAAGAGGTAGGACACTGGGATATGACAACAGTTCATAAGCAGGAGATAACAACTGCTCCCCAGGCAGCTCCCCAGGTCACTGTGGAATTGGCATGCAGTCGTATTTCAAAAGAACCCATGGCTTCTAGAGCCCCATACTACTAGAATTCACTCAGAGATGGTACTTTCGGACTACCCAGCTCTCAGAGACACAACACAGCTCCAGTTGCCCTGTAACAGCACTACTTGTATGTCTGAGCTAGGCACTTTATCCAGGAACTAGGTTTTATGACCTGTGTGGAAGTTGTAACAAAATCACATCCATCTTGAACTTTTGTTTATTGAATTATCTGAAATTGCTGTTCAACATCTACTAATGGAAAAGTGTCACTTCTTATCAAAGAATCATACAATCGTTTGGGTTGGGAATAACCTCTAAGATCATATCATTCCAACACCCATGCCATGGGCAGGGACAGCTTCCACTGGATCAGGTTCCTCAAAGCTGCAAACAACCCAGCCTATGTGGGGCATCTACAACTTCTCTGGACAACCTGTTCTGGTGCCTCACCATCCTCACAGCAAAGTATTTCTTCCTAATATCTATTCTTAATTTTTAAGGAAATAAAATCTGAGAGCGGTATGCAAACAAGATAAATTCAGTTAGTATATTCTGGAACAACGGAAGCACGACCCTTATGCTAGGATCCACAGGCTTTCCGGTAGATAATGCTTTGTTTTGAAAATGCAATTCCTTCCTTTAATTCCCAGTTTTATGTTAAGATTCAAGGACAGAAGAATTGTTACAGCCTGCTAAGACAGAACACTTCCACAACACACAGATGGAAGTACTGGAACATCTTCTTTAAGGATATTTTAAGTTCCAGAGATCCTAAACCAGTTTTCATTAAAACACAAACTCAGAATTCCTAGTGGAGGAAAATAAGATCTGCTAGGAAAAGTTAAGATTTAAAAAAAAAAGACTGAAACAAAATATCCACTGTGACAACCGTCTGCTTTCTGCATAAGAAGACTGTCATCCTATCTTGCCATCGAACACAAATCTCACTGACTTGCCAAAAAACTTTCCTCAGTCTCTTCTGGCTTCTGAAGAAAAGACTCTCCCCTTTGCTCCTGAAGCTCATCTGTGCGCCCTGCACTTCCCTGGAGCATCCCTCTTTCTACTCCAGGACACAGCAGACAGCTGCATCTTGCCCTCTCTGACTGGTCCACTGCGTGGTCTAGGAGCTGGACCCTGCTGACCATTTTCCTTTCCTAGGAGCAACCATCCTGCTTCTTTCAAAAACTTGTACCCAGCCCAGGGAGCAGCAGCCAAGACAAGGAAACAAGCAGCCTTTTCCTGTGTTACCTTCTTTATATATGTGTAAACTACACACGACATCTATTGCAAACACAGAACACTGCAACACACAAACAAATCGGATATACATGCATACAGCCAGAAAAACTCATGAAGCTCTGGTTAATTGGTAGTATTTTGTTAGGCTAATTCCTCCATTTTGAGGAGAGTGGGAAGAAAAGTGAGTAGCAAACTGAAAGGAAAAGACATACACAGAGGGATTTATGCTGATGCATTTCTTAAAGCTGAAAAATTCAAATCAGATATTTGTATCTACAGTAACAGAATGATTAATTCAGCCTTTAGAGCCCACCTTGCTGGGTCTTATTTGAGAATTCAGTTGTACAAATTATGGTTCTTTAATAGCTACCTTGTGGAAACCAGAAAAGTTGAGAAGCGATAGCCTGAGGCACCATATAACCTCTGGTTGCTCGTTTCTCAAAAAACTCTATCTAATGGTTTTAATAGCCTGATATGCAGTCATTCATCACAAATTCGAAAAATTAAGGTTCTTTGATGTATCTATAAAGTATTTATCACATTTATACCCAAGCAGTAGAACAGGCCCAATATTTATTTCTATTTTCATAAATATACATAATACAATTGACATTTTACTTTGAACTTGCTAAACTGCAGCAACTCCTCAAATTTATGCTTAATAAAATATCTCACATAACAAGACATTTCCTCTGAATGCTATGCATTAGGTGTATTGCACTGCTTCTTAGTAACATAGAAATGCCACCATAGAAAACTTTGCTTTCAAAAGAACATAATTTGGGTCCACAACCACTGAAGACATGCATGCATAACAAAGCTTTGTTCACATTTAACATGAAGCCAGCTGTCAGACAAGAGTCAACACTGAAAAAACTGATACAAATAAAATTACTTTGCGTGATTTTTTTCTTGCCAGGATGACAAGTTTTTCTGAGACAGGATTCTATCTCTTAATAACAAACAGTTTCTGTCACATATTGTTCACATCAGATTGGTTTTACAAATCAATAGAGTCAAACATTGTTTAACGCTGGTACACAGAAAACAGTATAAAAATTACTGACCAGTACTTGCAATAAAATATCTTCTTTCAATAAGTAAATTAATTTTGAGAAGTTGCGTGCTAATAAGTCTTTGAAGGAGTTCTTTAAACACAGAAAAGTATAATTAAAAATACTTCCTTTTTAGATATGCCTTCTAATTTTAAGCAATTAAGTTTTAAAATGCCACTAGACAATAGTTTATTTGGTGTTGTATTTTTTTGTTGGGTTTGGTTTGGTTTGGTTTTTTGGTCTGAATGGATTTTAGGGTAGTTTTCTTTTAATGTCTGAAATACATTAAAAAAATTCAGCATTTGCTAACCTGAGACTTTGATAAACACAGCCTTTCCAACATGAACTCCTTCAATTTGTTCTAACGGTTGACCACAACATCAGGAAGATCACTTCTATTTTCTCCACTAAAAAAAGAACACTTTTCTAAGAGTATTTATCAGTAGACAAACCCACCCTGAGTCCAATCAGTCAGTACACCTCTTACACGCAATTCAGACTAAATATTAATACTCAATTATTATTCCACTTCTATTGGCCTCCTCACTTTTCCAAGTGTGCGTGTGATGAGAGAGCAGGGGTTGAATTGCACCATGGACAGTAGGCTTTCTGACAGCTATGGGCCACCTGTTGTTCACAGACAGCCACTTTATATTCACTTTAAAAGAAACGCAGAAGAGCCTGTGAACCTTATTTTTCCTCACAAAGACCTGCCACTTCCCACTCAGTGGACATCTCATTCTTTTCAGCTACACCAGATTGTCTTACCTCCTCTTCCATCACTGACACCCAACATCAATAGAACGAAGGGCTCCCTCTTTAGATGTAGGATTACAGTAATTGAAGATAATGCCCAAGCTCTTGTGGCAAACAAAAGCTGAGGTCCAGGTATCAAGTTCCTAACCACCTTGTGGATGCAATGTCTTTAAATATTTGTCTGGATTCATAACTCACTTCTTGTGAGCATTTAGTACTAGCTGAAGGACAACTTCAAGGTATATATAAATCCCATAAGAGTACTGCCTCAAAACCCAGAGTGACAGAATTCAGACACAGCTCCATTTCATCAAAGCTGCTGGGATTCAACAATATCCAGTTAAAAGAGACTGTTTTTCAATCATTTCCGTGTCTGACACTTATTAGATCCCAAATCCCAGTGATCAAGACAACAAAACAACACATCTTGGACCTAAAATAAAAATTTCTTTCTTTATTAGTCTCTGACACTAAAACATAGTTCACATCTGCTTTTGTATTACTTTAATTACTTTTGAATTATAGCAAACTGAGTAAGCTCCCTGTAGCACCCCCTTGTCCGTATTCTGGTACTCCACTCATCAGCAAGATAGTATGTGCAAAAATACTCCATTTATACAATAATATAATGGCTAAACAAGTGAAAAATACTTCTTAAAAACTCTGAGATTCTATTTTTGAAAAAAATTGAAAATTGAAGAATTTTTAAAATTCTGTTTTAATTCTCACTGTTTTAAAAGGAAAAAAATCCATTGCTGTGTTCTTGAATCTGAAAGATGTTTTCACGGAAATCATTCAAAAATCTTTCAGAAATTACTTTGGAAACTTATCTTTAGTACTGTCCTCAAAAATGCTGGTCTTTCACACAAGTATTTTCAAATTCAATTATTCCAGATCCTACTTATATTTTATACTTTGAAATCATTTACTATTTAAAAGCACTTAGAATTCTTTCTGTGGAAAAAAAAAACCGATAGCACATCAGCATTATATACAAATTCTGGACAAGAAGTAAAGAATTCCCTAACTACTGAAGGCAAGCAATAAACACTGGGAGGAATTTGGACCATATGCCAAGATATATAATATATTGACTTAAGAGCAATGATGACAGGTAACATCTCAGACTCCATTATCACCCACGTGTCTGCTGACTTAAACCTACTCCTCTGGTTTGCACTGACCAATTAACAGTTTCTTTCTCTGAGCCTACTGGTTTTAGAAACTGATTGTACAGCTGTAATGCACAACTGGGACTGCTTGGCACCAAATGCTGTGTTTTGGTCCACATACTCTGACTGCGCTATAGTGAAAACTCTGAAAGAAGCAAAGGTGTCCTGAAAAAGAATTTTCATTAACCCAATGCTGTGAAATCTTCACTTCTTGTGTCAAAAAGTCAATATATCTGACACTACATCTTGAGAAAACAAATATTTGCCATGAGTGTTCATGACTGACACATGAAACTTACAGTCAAACTCCACCACATAACCATTACCTCCTTCTTCCCAAGAAGAGGTAAATCAGAGAACATGGGGTTTTCTTCTTCAATGTACCCTTTTCATTAAAAGGGTACAACATCATAAAAAAAGTTGCTTCTTCAAAACTCTAGCAGTCCAGCAAGGAGAAAGGATGAAGATGCTATTGTTATGCTGCCGAACTGCAGGAGTTTACTATTAGAAAAAAATAAAGCATCAAAGCTGCCCAAAGAGACAGCCGTAATAAAGAAACAGGATGATCATTCTCTACCTTCATATTCAACGTCAGAAATGTTCTGAAACAACATCAATATAATTTTTTAAAAACTATTTAAAATGCTTTGTTTAAAATAAGTAAACAAATTGAAGTGTTTCTTTGCACAGCACACTTCTCATTGCAGGAAATTTAAGACATTTCTTACCTTTTCCTTGGCTTTGCTTTAGTTACAGAGTTTCCCTACCTAAGCTTCCAACTGCATTGCAAAACAGAATTATTGCTCAGAAGCCTGGGCTTGACCAAACAGTTTGGCAGAGGATTGATAACAGGAATCAAAAGACAAATGCCAGGTTTCCATTCCCATCATCCTCTGCCCTAAGACTGAATCAATCCTCAAATTTAATTTACAGAAAACCAAGAATTTATGCAAGCTGTATCGGCTGGAGATCACCACAGCACTGAATTTCACCATCCTTACCTCTTTCTCACCTGAAAGTTCTCCGTGTTATGGACAGGCTAAGAAGGGATAACAAAGCCACAATGCCAGTCTTGTGTCACATTACACTGCTTCAGGATTTCCAACCTTATCTGTTCTGTAAAGGGTCTGTAAGGGAGAGTTTTACCTCCATGCAGCAAATAAGCACCACCAAAATAAGAATCAAAACTTACCTTTAGAATCATTTTAGTGGAAATTATACTGTATACCATGGAAAGTAGTGCTACAACGCAAGTTTGTGAGGAGGAAGAGAACAAAAGAAAAAAGCCAACACAAATTTGAAAATTAGGATGTTAGCTTAGATTAACACCTCTTTTCTCCTATTGTGCCAGAGTGTGGTAGACAGGACACAAACTGAGTTGAGGTTGAAGAAAGGATTAAGGTGGCAGGCAGTAGTTAGCATTGCAGTTTTGGACATGTGCTCCACACAGATGTGAAACCACAGAAGACAATACTGAAGGCCCTTAAAATTATGTCACTGAAACCTCAAGTTAATAAAAAAATTCTGTCTTCAAGGGCTGTAATAGACGGGAACAACTTTAAAGCTGGCACATGTTCTCTTTTATGACAAGGACAACTCCATTGTTTAAAACACCACTAAGCTAGAAACTCTATGCATCCACATAGCTCTCCCCAGAACACAGAGTTATTTAATACAACAGTTTCAGAAGCTGTTTTATGTTATAGCTCACAACATTCAGCTGTAGACTGCAAACTTATATGTAGTGTACTAAGGTCGAAAATAAATAGCTAATTAAGAAAAATGGTTCTTTACTAACAAAATTTTAAATTTTGCTTAGCCAAGTTTGCCTCCATGATTTTATTAAAAACCAGAAAGACTAAAGCCTAGTTGACTTATGACAGTATAAAGATTCCTTTTCCTGAAGAATCTTCCAAGAGAAGTTTTACAAGTTGGGAATTCTTTGAAAGTTCTGATGTTTTTTACTTTTACCTGAATAACCACAGCAAAACACTGACTAATACTGAGAACCATGAAAATTATCCTTCTGTGGTAAATATGAATTTGTATGTGCTATTAAAGAAGAAAGTGACCTAACAGATCAAAAGAATACATTTCCCACATCGCTTTGCACCTCTCCCAACTACCAACCTGCCAGCAGACAGTACATAGTGTATACTACTGAAATCTATGCTTCAGGCTAATAGACTGTTCCCATTCTGGATACTGGTTTGAACCTATCCAGCTTCTGCCTGGAAAATTCATCTATACTGTCTCCTGTCACAAGAAGGAGAAAAAAAATAGCTAAGCAATGAGATAGCTACAGAATACAGCATCAGTCCTGATTACTGCCACAGTTCTCAGAATTTCCTGATTTTCAAAACCGTGCAAAAATTTCCATATCCTTTTTCTAATCCAAAAATTCTTTATTCAAATACCAACCCAAATATTATCAACTTAAATGGCTTACTTTCCTTCTGAAATGCTGCATAACAAACACTGGAAAACCAAAGAAATGCAAAATTTTACTTAACTTGAGAAAACACAAATTATAACCAAATAAATGATAACACAGTACAATGAACTGTGCACCTGAAATAGTGGATCTGTGAAAACAGAAGATTAAAATTCTCTAACATGAATATGCTTTGAGGATAAAAGCAAAGTGAATATTAATTTCTTCTCCTCTTCACAAGGATCTAGCATATTTGCCTTCAGCATTTCAGAGCTCAGCACAGCTTTGCAGCTGTACAAATAATTTTTTTCTGTTCTCTTAATAGGCATTCCAAATTTCTTATTTGTTCTGTATTATTATGCCAGGTTACAGCAGGGATAATGATGCTCCACCCTTTGACCATAAAAGGAAGAAAGCATAATTCACTTACCTGGGAAAATAGAAAGGACAGCCAACTGTAATTAAATGCAACCAATCAGGCCTAATTAAAGGAGACGAGACAAAACTGGAGTGTACTCTTTTACCATCAAGTTTAGATGAACATCTATACAAGAAACAAATAAGGCCTACTCCTGTGAGGTTTGTCAACTAGCATTTCATCTAACACTCTTCAATATGATATGGATTAAGAAGGAAAGGACTGCTCTAAGGCATCAGAGCTATAAGTCTGTAATTTCATTTAAGTATATGATTATTAAAGCACATTTATGGAAGATAAAAAGACTAAATAATCGCTTAAAATCTATTGCAAATTTGTGCTTTATTTTTACTTAGTTATGTCAGCACATCAGAGTCAAAACTAAAAGCTCTGCTGCAAAAGGTAAAATGGTCTTTCCTGAAAGTTGACAATTCAAATAGATGAGATGGAAAAAGCATGAGATAAAGGAAGATATTCCCTACTTGATAACATGAAAATGAAGCACACTCCAAGATCATGGGGAAATAAATTAATTTAACTAAAAACTGAAACTAAATTTCTTGAACTACCCCTTCGTGACATTGTTACATTTCAGGTTTATTAGCCACATTAGGAGATAACAGCTCCTGGGAAACTGTCATAAAAATGGGATGCAAGCAAAAATATTCGAAATTCCTGCAGAATCACACCAAGGCAGCAATTCTCTGAAGACAGAGCTCAAAGCAAAGAACTCCCAAGTCTATATTAACCAGTGTCCTTCTGCCAATATTTTATGCATTACTTCTCCAGATCTACTCACTATCTGACATTCAAATGAACAGCTAAGGTAAGTGAAGCTCAAAAAAAAGAGTAATTTATCCCAGGATATATGTACAGCTTCTTTAACAAAAGCATAAACAAGCATACAAGACCACTTTCTGTAAGAACCTCAGCATCCAAAAAGCACTGTAATAAGGTTTGGCTGTATCTTGTAGCTATGAGATTAAGCCTAGTAATGTAGATTTTACATTCACTGTAGAGAGTTTTTCAGCATGCATGGCACACTGCATGTCATTTCAGCAGAACATGCATTCGGTGTTGAAGTAGTCTAGGTACAATTCAAAGATACATAACAATGCAAAAAACAGCTCTTAAAGATATATAATTTTATATCTTACAATTTTATCTTATAATTTTATGATCTACATTTTCATGAGACACTGTTTTTTTCTCCCTTTATTCACTGAAATGACCTTAAATTGAAAATCAAGACAAAGTGTAAAATGTTCTTTTCTCCAATGGTCAGAATATTCTACCTAATAGATACAGAAAGTTAGTCAGCATCACATGACACAACTAATTTTTCCTCTCAAATTATTGCTGATAATTGCACTGCTCCAAACAGGAAGGGGTGTAGAACTCTATTTCATACAAAGTGATTATTAATTGTCATATCACTTTAAAATATCATTTGTTAACTGATGATAACTGAAAACTTGATTTTTTTCACAGCTTCTTAAAATTTAATAAAGAACAGCCATCTTTCTCCTAGTACTTGAATGTCTATAATCAAGAACTTTTGCCAAGCTCTTTTTCTTTTGTTTTGCCATCTGACAGATACAGTTGGACATTTAGAGTCATAATCATGCAACCACATTGGAAAGTCCACAGTAAAAATTTTCTGTACAATCATAGCCATGCTGGAAAACATGGAACAGAACAGTGTCAATACTCACGTTGCTTTCTTTGCAGTTCATTTCCAGAGTGTTTTCAAACAAACACATTGCTTTCTTGCAGGATTATAATACCATGTATTAGGCAGAAGCTGGTAACATTTGGAACGACAGAGAATTTTTGCTTAATACAAATGCCAAAATGAATAAGGAAAAAATAATGGGCAAGTTTCTGGAAAAAGCTGTAAGGCTTTTCAATTTTTTAATTAAAAAAAATTGCATACCAGAAAATGTTAATGAGCCGAGAGTCCCCTGAGTTCACTTTTACACATCCTGAGCTATTTTGATGCCCCTGCTAAAGAAAACTGAAGTGTTCTCACTCAGAACTGAACACTTTCTTTTTTCAATGTCATAGCAAAATCTGAAGTCTAGAAGTATCTTATTCGTCGTGTTACTTTACTTACTTACTTTAAACCACTCAGAGTTATCAAACTAGAAGTAGAGAAGATGAAATTATTACAAGTCACAAAGTAAGAAAGAATTCAACAATACCTTTAACTTCTTCATAAATGCTGTCATCTACTGGTTCACTGTTCACTTGTCCAACATCATCATATTCCTCTTCCTCCTCCTCAGGAATAGCATTAGATCCCGTATCTATGTAACAACAGTTTAAAAAGTTAACATTTAGTAGAAAAGAATGCCTAAGCAGAAATTTATGCAAAAGGAAAACACAATTCTTCTACAACCTGTTCCTTCCAGTATATTCTCCTTTTTTTCACACTCTTCAAGGGATAAGAAAGAGTTTATATGAAAGAGCTTGTATAAGGGAGAACTTTCAAGCTAAATGAAAGCTTTTCAAGCTAATTTTCAAGCTTTTTCTGGGAGAAAAGCAAAAATCTTGAGAAAAGAGAAAATTCATATAAAAGCTGTAACACAATTGACAACTAGGGACTTGCTACTCAAAACTTGGACATGTGGGAATACTACATGTACTAACATGACAGATTAGTAAATGGACAGAACTACCAACACTAAGTAGTATTGGCAATAAAAGTGACTGCTCTACTGGGTGGCTTACCTTGAATTACAAATTTGACTTGCTGTACCCATTCCTCTGCTTCTTTGGGAGTGGCAGCTGTAAACTATTAAATGTTTATTAATAACTACTAGCAGTAATGATACAAACACAACTACAATTTCATTAGCAATAAAAAAGAGGGACTGTAACATTCCCGTCACTTCCTCAAGAAACCATTAGCAATTCTTTTCATGTCTTCTGGTACTTTTCTTGCAAGGATGCTTCTTATAATGTACAGCTAATTTTGACAAATTTACATAATTGAAGGAGAGGATGATGGATTTGAAACTCTGATCAGCAGCTGGCAGCTGTGCAGAAAAAAGCTGCTTCTCTTCATCAATGTCAAAGCCAGAACTGATGAACAAAATTTGCCCTTGACAATTAGAAGACACCCATGAATTTCTTTAGACTGCTGGGTACAGTTTTCTTAAAAATGTTCTTGTCAGACTCCAACACACTACCTGACAGCTTAATTAACTGGCTTTCAACCGCAATCTCAGATATTTAAAACTTATTAAACTTACATTCCATATTGATGTCTGGCTGATAGATCTCTGAATTGCCCAGCTGATATGTGCCTTTTTGTAGGTTTTCCTTGAAAAGCCATGACCAATACAATATGTATTTAACACTGATACATATTTTAACTTTTTTTTACTATTTAATTCATCCAAGAAATCACACAGACACATGATACAATAGATACTAAAATACTAATATTGAAATGACCAATAGATAAAGATGATAGATTTTCTTGCTCTTGACCAAAAAGATAATATTTGACCATGTACATACATACACTTAATCAGATTTTTTTTCCTAATATTTGAATATACAGTATAAGCAAGCAAG
This sequence comes from Falcunculus frontatus, assembly GCA_013398115.1. Taxonomy (NCBI): domain Eukaryota; kingdom Metazoa; phylum Chordata; class Aves; order Passeriformes; genus Falcunculus; species Falcunculus frontatus. The sequence goes on from VZRV01003994.1 coordinate 396,731, forward strand.
GGTTTCCTTTTTTCATGAAGATGTCAGTGACAGTTGTTTCACTGAAATGTTAATTCAGTAACTGGAATTGTAACAGCTTTATCAATTAAATTTCAAGTCAACATAAAAAAGTCCAACCTGATAAATGCGCTTATCTGGAGCAGAGATTTCAAAACAGCAATCTTTCTTTGCATCCTTCCGAAGGCTATTATTCATTCTGATGGTGTAGCCCTCTAAGGCAAATTCACCTTTCTGTTGTTTGTCTGTTGGAGATAAAAAACAAAGTTAGAGCTTCATTTACAACAGTGAATGTAAGTGGCTCAGCAGGTTATCGTTTATTCAAATTTTGTTTTCTATTTCATGAATTTTACAAAGAACGGGGAGGTTTTTAGCAAAATGATTAAGTGATGCTTCTGGAGATAAAGCTTTATTTTAAGGGAAGATGTACCCAAAAGTACATTTTTCTGTAGGATGCCTAAGGAATTCCGCAGGGGAATGTTTGCAGATGGTGGTCTTATTTAGTAAGAAGTGCATGTTATGACACTTGTATCTAGGGAAAGCCAAGAACTGGAACTTGCAAGACACGTTTCCTATAAATCAGTGTCTCTTTCAGGTTCAGTAAACCAATGGGAAAACCTGTCTAGCTCAGAACTTGCTGAGCTCCCTCCTAAACTAACCACTTCACTCAAAAAATAAACTTCAAGCTCCTTTTTAAGCAATTGGAAAAGCTGCTTTTCACATCCTCCCACCCACTCCCAGATGTGCCTCCTTTCAACATGGCAAAAATACAGAATAAATTTTGTTATAAATTCAGGTGTGTGCGTCTGTGTTCATTCCAAAAGCATTTCTCTCAAAACAGCAAATGTTTAATTAGCTAATAAAAGTACTGAGCCCTACCACAGTTTATTATGTACAGCCATGTGGTTGTTTTAAAGATAATTCTACTTTTCAAAGGTTCTGGTTTATAAAAGTATCACTTACAACAAATCTGACTTTAAATACACTGCATGTTGTGCAAGCAGCACCTGTGCACTCCTTTCAAGCCCTTCAGACCAAATTCTGCATCAGATTTTATGTGCTCCGGCATATTTTGGCAAATATTAAAAACAAACCAAAAATGTAAAAGTTATTAAGTTTTGCAATTTCTGCAGATCACAGTGCAGCATTCAAGTGAAGACTGGCATCACAGCTCACATTTTGCACAGGCAAACAAAGAACAAAGTGCAGTTGCATATCAAAAAAATGCCATTTAGTGTGGGGTTTTTTTACACAGGAGAAAAGCATTAATTAACAATAAGCACCAGGCACAGCAGCAAAACTACTTTAAGTATTGCTGAATAGAACTTAGGTGCAAATTGAGCATCCATTGCTTACACTTGTCCCACTCCTTTATTCCTCGTAAAAGGAGAACACTTCTACAGTGGATAAAATAGGAAAACTATAGTTTTCAACAGTTTTTTGTCATATTTCCAGAAATTTAATAGGAAAAAAATCTGTTTCCACTCCTGAGAGGGTAAAAATCGGCTAACACAGAAATGTGAACATAAACAGACATAAGGGCAGTCACCAGTCAAACACTCTTGCTAGTAATCTTATATGCACATAGACACTTATTTTCTGTCCTTCCACCTTTTTATGAACTCTCACCCAGGGCAAGTAAATACCCAATAACACAATTATATGAGAAAATCTAGGGCACTATTCTATTTTCACTTCTAGTCCCTTCCCGCACAGTAAGTTTTATTCTGTCTTAAATAAGTACTAATAATACAGTACCAATATTTTACATTTTCTCAATCCTCCACCCCTATTTCAAACAGCACACACATGCAAAATTAATGAAATCACACCAAGGCAGATATTAGAAATAATAACTTGCAATAGGTTAACTAGGTCCCTTTTAATGAAATTCATTTCTGCCTAGGAATGTTATTGTTCCCTCACTTGTGACCTCAGGGAGAAGATGAAGTGAAACACATTAATTTCTCACTCTCCCATGCTGGAGGTTTATCAAAACCTTAGAAGATAGGAGGACGCAAGCAGAATAAACAAACACCAGGGTCAAAAGGTAAAAACATTTTGTCAAGATAAAAATGAGGCAAGTATTCAAATTTTCTCTCTTGGATTATTTCTGAGACTGCTTCTCTGTGACATGGATGATCCCTTTTATGGTAATACACTTTTACAGAGCTAATCTCGAATGATCTCTGCACTGGTACTCGTTCTTTCAAAGAGCATTGCAGTTAAACCACAAAGATGCTGTACTTTGGAAGGGGATGGTGCATGGCATGCATATTCCACTTGATTGTTTTTCTATTTATACTGTTTTTGTCTTATCTCTCTGAACACACTATTTCAGTGTTAATGAAAATTATCTGTATGCACCACCAAATATATATATATATGTATATATATATATATATATGTCCTTTACTATTATATTCTTTCAGTGACCATTATAGCAATAGACTAGACTTAGCATTGCTACTTTTGCTTCCAATTGTCTTAGCAGTAACCTCTGATTAAAGTCCAGTGTGGCACCATGCATATACCTCAAATGTTGAAAATGAGGAAGTTCTAAGACAATAAGGTACTTCACAACCCAGACTCAGAACCTGTTAAGGTTGAGAGAAAGACTCAGTATGCATTCACAGTCCCTGTGGCAGTGAGCGAGAGATAAGACCTAGTATGTCCTGAGAAATGGCTCCACGAATACAGAATGGCAAAACATGGGTCAGCTATAGCTCAGCTGCCTGCTCTGATGGTGACAAACAATGGAGGTCTACAAATCCCATTTGCTCTTGCAGAATACACCTTTTCAGTTAGGACTGGAGACCAACCCCACCTGATCACCACGGAGCAAACCATGACCCACAGTAGCTGCTTGGCCAGGCAGAGTAGTCAGGGGCAGGCTTGAAGGCAGAGCCATCCTGGGATCATCAGACTCAACAATCACCTTGACTTCACTGATTGGCACAGGCTTGCAGCTAAATGATTTTGGACAGACCCGGGCTTTCGGTTGACTATGAAGTTAGGGCCACAGCAGCTCCTGGGAACTTTCACATCCAGAGTTAAATTGTTTATATCAGAAATATTTTCTGGAGACTTTGCTTTAGGGAGAATTAAACAGTTTCTGATACTTAAAAGCTTTGAAGACTTAAGGATTTTACTTGGAGACTTAAAATTAGATATTTAGTTTTTATACCAGGAGTCTTAGCAGTAGCTTCAAGAACCATATTTACATTACAGATATTTAAGTTTCATTTTGAACCCCCAAATCAGAGCCAGAGTTTTGCTTAGGCAGGAATACAACAGCATACTTAGGAAGAACTAAGGAGTTCTTCCAAGCTGATGGAACACACTTCTCTGAGGAACAATAACAGTTCTGCTGTCTATTATTTTCTCAAGATAGAGCTTTTCAATTCAACAACAGGAAACCCTTAAGTTGTGCCAGAAAAACATAAAACAGAAATGCAAAAAGGGTAATACCAGTCTTGTAACAACGACTGTGAACATCATCAAGCATAAGTTGTTCCACAATGAAGCCAAATCTCATTTCAGTATAAGCTGTCCTTTGCTCTCATCTGCTCATCCTCCTCTCTCCCCTTCTTCCCATGTCAGTCACATAACAGAAAAACAAATATGGGTCTGTGTAGATCATTTTGCAATAGGAATTTAAAACCATAAAGAAGTAGTACAGCAGAGGGGAGAGTCAAGCACTAAGTATTAAAAAAAAAAGCTAATACACAGAGATTTGAGAGAAATAAGTATGGGGGGGCTATATTTAAAATAGAGAAAATTCAGATATGAATAAAATTTGAAAGCCTTTAAACTTCATTCATCCTAAAAAGAGTTAAATGTTGTTAACAGAAACAGGGCCAATATTATATTGGGTAAAGAGAGTCTCAAGGGAAGCAAAGAAAAAGCGTTTTGAAGTAACCTTGCGTAACTAAGTCCATGGGAACATTTAAAACAAAGAAGGGTAAGCCTTCAATGAGATCTTGAAATTACTGGGTTGTAAATTTGAGGCCTAAGGCGATGTGCTCATATTATTAGCACATGTAAAAAGAATTAGTGCATTCTGAAGAACAGAGTGGACTCGGACGGTAGAAAGGAAAGAAGTTACAGAGAAAGACATAAGGAACAAAGGCAAACAGAAAGATTTCAGAGAGTGATAAAGTATTTACAGATACTATTAGAATCTATAATTTAACTCTCTTCATCTTGAAATTAGGAGCCTGTAAGATTTTACAGTTTACACAGCTTCACGCTAAATGTAGTTTCACATACTTTTCCATGTGCAGGATGTCTGCTATCTAAAAATAGTTCAGTGTAAGTGTCTCCAAAATGGTAATTCCTTTTCCAGCTTTTGGAACAGTCTTTTCCAAATGTATGCACAAAAGTTCTTCCCTTTTAGACAGCAGATCTGAAATGTCAACTTTTTTTTTTTCTTCTTCTTTCCTTTAATCTAGTCCTCTGAGAAATTGAAATTGTAAAATAATTAAGAAATTGAAGCAGTGATTTGGGGCACTGAATTGTTTTTATTCAGTTTGCTTATACCCAGTAGTTATTTTTTAAAATAACGCATTATTAACAGCAAGTGTAACTCCTGACGTCTGAATTCAATATTCTCAGAGCAGAAGATCCGGTACACATTAGATAGATGCCTTTGATTGCCATCACCCTGCTACAACAAAGTCCTGCTGAGCATGCAGAACTCCCTTTTCTGCCCAAACAGAAGTAGTTCACCACTGGCCTGGTCATCATTATCTTATTATTCAGAGAAATCCAAAATTATCATGTGCATGTTAAAACTAAAGAAATTGGAAAAAAAAAAAACCAAAAAACCTCAGACTTTTCTAAAAGCCTCTGAATTATACCCCTCTTTAACATCATATTACTGGCGGGCAGGCAGATACCATTTTCAAGTTATAAAAATGAAAATAAATTTTTAGTGCCCATTAGCAGGGGAAAAATTACCATAATGTTATCAATTACTGTCTTGCTAAACATTTAGCTGATCTCTCCAGTTTGCTGAGACAGAAGGGCATGTAACATTGTGGCCTAGTGAGAAAGAAGTAATGAAGCCATTAATTCAATCATTTATAAAGCAACAAATTAACTTTCCTTCTTCACATGCACTTTGAGGTCTGAAAGGTTATCCATACCATCTCGGTGTCTGAGGACACAGGAACAGTCAGAGATCATATAGAAAAATGATCGGAAACCAGGGTACTCAATTCAGGATGCAACTGCATGGAAGAAAAGAGAGGACTGTAAAAGATTTATGGAAGAAAAAAGCTAAGAAAAGGAGGATCAGGCAAGCTTCTCAAAATCCCACCAAGCTCTGACATTTGGACACACTCCTCTGCAATGTTGTGGGCCACGTGCTGGCAACTGATACTGCAGCACAAGCATAAATACACACATGCTTCCTGCAATACTATTTCTGACGTGATTAGCTCAAACCTTTAAGCCTTGTTTCTCCATCCACTCCATTTATCAGTGATCAAGGGAAAAAATGTAGGTGATTCACTTAGACCTGTCTATATTGCAGGGATAAATTACATTTCACTACCCAATGCTACACCAAATGTAGGAGAAAATAGAAGTGATGCCTGCAGGCATCACAACTGTGGAAAGGATCCTTGTAGTCTTTTAGGTGAACACATACACGTACACAAACACACAGCCATTTACTGTATTTCACAGGTTTTATCTTGCACTATATACTTCTGGACTAGGCCTCACATTTATAATCACTCAGCTTGGAGTAAATGATTCTGAAACTCTTCCTTACATGTTTGTGAGCTTTATACACTTCCACACTTCTTGGTTTCCCAATGCAAAAAAGGAGAAAGTTAGAAGAATTAAAACTGTTTTGGAAATAACAAATCTATACAAATAATAAAAAGGCATCCTATAGCCTCACGTTTACCACTCTGTTACATTTCCACTGATACTTAAGTCGGAAAATCAAACTTTGGCCATCACAGCAGACACAAAATAGCTTTCACAGATTATTCACCTATGTGTCTGGTTTTAAAAACAGACACAATTCAAAACAAGCCAAGATGGAAACAGAAATCCCTGCTGCCTCTCAGCAACACATCCCCCAACACATAGGCACTAGCAACCCATTACCCATTTCAAGTGATGCAGGCAGCACGACTGAGTACATATGGAATCCTCGTCACTTTGAAACCAGGTTCACAATTTGCACAAAGCCACCCAAACACACACTTCAGTGCTGTTCTACAGTTGGTCAGAATACACACTGAATTTCTACATGGTCCAAGTTATCTGGTACAGCATCAAGGGTCGCAGTAAAAGAAGGCGGCCCCCAGCACAGCAGTGTACTACAGCAGGTACCACTGCTGGCCACAATAGTGGGAGTGAAAACAGTTCAGTGAGTAAATGCCAGACCTGCTCAGGACTGCCTCATCACACACCTCATCCATGCTGACAATCTGCAGCTGAACAGCATGATAAACTGCAGCACATACGCTCACAACCATTAGGATGACAGCTCACTTTTACAGCATACTAGTCTGCCATGGCTGGTGTCCTGTTTCTGCACTATGATGGTGAGTTGCTTCTGCACTGGAACAGGCATTTTCATATACAATGACATCACAAACCTTAAGAAAGTACCTCTGACCAGTCTAGAAAAAAACTTTTTTTATTCAAAGGCAAGTTCAGGAGTGACTTAGTCATCCCATATTACAAGATTAAGTCACTACACCACCCTTAACTAGTTTTTCTGCACTACGAGCACCAATCCAATGGAGATAGAGCAGAAATTCAAGCATATGATTTGTTTGTTTCCTCCATGAATTCCTGTTTGGAGTCCAACCATGCCATGCTCTGTACAACTATGTGAAAGGAGGTTGCAGTGAGGTGGGGGTCAGTCTCTTCTTCCAAGTAACAAGTGATAGGCCAAGAAGAAATAGCCTCAAGTTGCACCAGGGAAGGTTTAGACTGGATATTAGGAAATTTTTTTTCACTGAAAGGGTTGTAAAGTATTGGAACAGGCTGCACAGGGAAGTGGTGGAGTCACCATCCCGAGAGGTATTTACTAGACATGTAAATGTGGCACTTAGGACAGGGTTTAGTGGTGGGCTTGGCAGCACTGTGTTAACAGTTGGACCCAATGATCTTAGAGGTCTTTTCCAACCTAAATGATTCCATGATTCAATACAGTTCCAATGGACTATGTGCCTCTCCCACATCATTAGGTTATGGTTAGGAGGACCTTCCCCAGACAATCTGCAGCCTACAAAAGCTGTAAATGCATTAGTCAAAAAAACTGTCTATAGATTCATAAAGAAAAGAGACCCCAGAAAATACCACAGTCAATTCCTGACATGACATGAACATTCTGAGTGCTAGGGAAGATATTTCCATGTATCTTAACTTTCAACACAGGTATGAAGCATTGCAACACAGACTTGATAATCAGGCTGTTGCAAAAGAAGAAATAAAAAAACAAAGGACAAAGACCAGGTGGGCAACATGCCTGCCTTAATACAAAGACCTCATGCTAGAAAGCATAAATAATCATTAGCATAGCCACAACGAAAAGAACGTAAAAAGAAAAATCAAACCTTTTCTAAAAAATAGCAGACAAAAATACTAAGATTTTATAATCAAGAACAATCTTTATGAACTAGCAGTATATTCTGGGGGAAAAAATTGCCATTTTTAAAGTACTACGCAATGTATAACTATAGATATATAAGTAAACAGCACATGATCATTTTCCAGAAAAAGAAATCAATTAGTACTGACAAATCAGTATTATGCCACATCTCAGAATTTTTGAATAAAGATTGTTCATGTTTGTGAAGCTTGATCAACCTGTAAATCCCAAAGAAAGAGTACAGAAGAAAAGGGAACATTTAGCAGATATATGAGCAAAACTTTGAAAACAGGACATGATGGGAAACTAGCAAAATGAAAACCGGACTTAAAACTAGACTCTTTATTTCTTGTGTTTTTAAAGAGAGGATGAGCTTAAATGAGTCAGTATTCCAAGGAATGAAACAAACTGGAGCAAATTATATTAGTCCTTGAATAAAAAAACCCCACATAATAACTCCCTGCAGTAATCTCAAAAATAAAAAGACAAACATAAAAGGAAAAAAAAAAAAGCCACTTCAATGGAAAGTTTGCCCTGGAATTTTTTTCTTTTCGCAGAGGGGGGGTCAGAGGTGAAGACATTATCGTACTTTTAAAATTTACTCAGATATACTTATGTATGATTTAGTTTACCCTTAAACATCAAAGGTATACGGCACACCATTTAAATATGTTTTATGTGACTGTTAATTTTAAAAATTCAAAGTAATATCACAACATTTATGCAAGATTCTTTCCAAACTGGCCATTTAAAGTTAAAAGTCACCTTCAGAAGTTTGCTTTAGTTTCCATGGCTGGCTTTGGTTAAATACATTACTAAATTTCTAGTTTTTCCAGAACATAAACTATTTAAAAAGAAACAAAGAACTCCACTATGCAGCTTTTAGATTAATATTTTCCTGGATAGACCCATCTCTAAGGAACTTGGAAGGTATAATTACTATAGGATGTTCTCAAATTAATATCCTATTTGGAGAGAAACAACATTTTCTATCTAGTAAAATAGTTGAGTACCAGCATACTACCAAACCAAACAGCCAGCTGTTATTGGCAAACAAAGCGGTTTTACAAGAATTTTTTTTTTCCTCAGTTTCCCTGCTTTAGAAAACATGTATACCACTTACAGGTTCTGAGGAATATTTACACATTTTAAAAATTCACAGCACTGTCCAAGAATAGTTTAAAAGAAATGAACTTTCTTTTATAAGTTTCATTCCAGGTCTTAAAATCACCTTTGATTCACCGTTTCCAACTCCACTAAAATTTTCATATTCTTTAGTGCATTAAAACATCATTTCTATAATAATTGTTGTAAGTACCTTTGTCGCTTCCATAGTAATAGAAGACCGTCTTGCTGATAGCACACCAACGCTTCTGCCATTCAAAGCCAAGAAAACTGTGGTCTGAAATTAATACAACATGTGTCATATCAGTTTATGCCATTATTGAATGAAAATGTGTTACTTCTTTTCAAGGGTGAGGTAAGTGGGAGGAGGAGTCAGGAAAAGACACTAAGGAAAGGAAACTAAAGAAATGCATGGCACTGAGAAGGAAATTAGAAATAAAAATTGGTGGTAAGAAAACAAATAGGAATTTGAAATCACATAAAGAGGGAAGTCATGTGTAACATTAAATATAAGGAAATAATGAACAACTTCCTAAATATTTCCTAGAGTTATTGCAGCATTAAGTGGGTATTAAAGTGACAATATAAGATTTATTGAATCAAGGTAAATATTGACGGAACCAAAGCTGAGATCAATATTTGCCCTCTTGAAGGAAAATAAATCTCGATGCTCACTGAAACATGAAGTCAACATATGGTACTTGTACATACGTTCCTAACGTTTTCTTCAAAAATATCTGAAAGTCTCTGAATTATGGCTGACTGCACTTTCACAGCATGATTTTGTTAGTCAATAAAGAAATAGGATTTTCTTTCAATACTGTAGGAGCAATGATGTGCTATGCTTCTTTTGCATAATAATGTTTCAACATTTCAGCTTCTACTAAGTTTATTTATCTCTCCTGTATAAAATCGTTCATATAAATCACATCAAATACAGACATATAGACTTCCCAGACATGAAATATGCACTAGCTTTCACAAATATAGCTAGACTTACCTTTTCTACGTTTTTCCAGGTATCCAGCCTTCAGAACAAACTGAAGATCCTGAGCTGCAACAGGAGGAAACTGATTCCCTGAAAGAAAAACAAATTCTGTAAAGCACTGCTTTTCAAGAAAACTGCTATAGGAGCATTAATAAAATTACGGATTTTACACTCTAAATATGCAGGAGCTACTGAAAAAAAATAATTCTAGTAACTATTATGCCATATTATTTTAAATAAATGAAACGTCTGCCTATCAATGTCAGAGCTTGTTGCTGTTGTCCTCACCACTTGAGTAAGGAAAAATATAGCTGCGTAACAGGCCCTGCAAGTCTCAGAAGGAAAAATATGCAATTAAACAAAATACGGCAACTGTTTCAAACATGGTCTGTAAAGCAAATTGGATAATGAAAGCACTAAGTTTTCAAATGTGCAAACAAAATCAAGAATCACAATTGAACACAAATCAGAAATGTGGCCTTCGATACCAGCTTCATACACAAATATCTTGAAACAACATACAAGGTGAAGACCCTCTATTACACATCTATTAAAAAAAGAAACCAGATGAAGAGACAATAAAAGGTGCTGCCTGTTGCTGACAGATACTGCCTAATTTGCAACATGACACAAAACTACTGCCTATAGGATCCGTAACATGATAATGGATAAACCAAAGACATTGTACAGAGGTCTACTGTTGACCTACAGACACTAATTTTAGACACATTGTACAATATGTCTGCATCTGCAAAATGGTGAGTATAGCTCACTGTATTTTTTCGTTTTTCCCAACCGCTAATTCATAGGAGTGTAAGACTGACCAGTCAACCCCGCCTCATCTTAAAATACAACTATAAATGTCAAAAATTGTGTCTTCCATCTTACAACCTTTTCCTCCTAAAACAACAGAATGATGATTTAAACAGAACTCCTAGTATTATGAACATGTTAGGTGTGTCTAATATTTGATATGAATATAAATATCGTACTGCTTACCCCAAGCAAAAAAGCAGAACAAAAGGTACTCCTGTGCTGCTGGGTTTTTTAAGTGCATGTAAGGAACACAGTGAAGTTCCTACTACTTATTATCATCAAATATTCATAAGAATCGCTGTAGGTAGGTGGCAAGTTTACAAGGCAGCAATTATTCATCAGAATATATGTAATCTCATTACATTCTATCACTATAAACATACAGAAAAGGACTGATACTAGCAGACAAATTCTGTGCTAAAAACACCACTTTAAATTATGTAGTGGGTGAAAGATCAGTGGTCTGACCCTGAACCAAGCACTGTCTCTGTAAGGCGATGTCAATTTCCTGGGTTTTTAGGTCGTTCCTTAAAATAGATTTTTTTTAAATTCAGTGTTCACAAATGAGTTGCTTCATGGTAGTCTTATTTAAATACAGTTGTGACAGGAAAAAGACAAGTAAGAGATAGGAACATGCAGAAAATGCTATTTTTTAAAGCACGAAAATACTCAAAATAAGAAGACATTCCTTACATAATACAACCGGCTCTTTAGACTGCAAAATATTTTGTTGGATACTAAAAGACAGTAGATAGAACTTTACTTACATTGATATTTCCACTTTGTTTTTTTATTAATACTACTTTTTAAAGATTGGGAGTACACTAATTTCTATTTTAGCTTCTATGGAATTCTGATTGTTGTGTTGAAAATACATGAGCACAATGAACATGCCTTTTAAAGTGATGTAGCTGTCATCCCTTTGCTTGGTAAAATGCAACCATTGCCCAGCATTAAATGGGAATTTAACACAAAGACACTTGCTGGCTCATATGTGACACGTTTAACAGTTACTTTAAAAGGTGATGTAATGATGGTATTATGAGTGGGGGGGTGGGGAGTTTTACAAATAGGCATTGTGTGCTGCTTTATATTGGTCATTGGGCGGCATCAGTGTGCAACACTTACAACTCTACCTCAGGCAGTAGGGCTCATCTTAGAACAGCGCAACCTCACAGATGAGGAAGACATAAAACCTAAATAAACAAACAAACAAAAGCAGCTCACTCTTAAATTTTACAATTTAAAAACTTCAACAGCCATTTAGATATAACCTTTCCCAATATTGTTTGTATAAGTTTGGGTTTTGATGAGGAAGCTTGGCCAGTGATCATTAAGTGAACACTCCAATCAAATGGGACAACACAGTCCCCAAGAAGCACGTGCTCTAGGGGCTCCTTAATGTTGTTATTCTGTCATCTGACTTGACTACTTCATAGAATCAATTCCACTCTCAATTTTGCTACTTTTTCTGGGATAAATCAGGATAAATTTGGTGATGGTATTTTCTGAAACTACATTTATTTTGCGCAGGGCACTGAAAGTTTGAAAGAAAAAGAACATGCATGGGAAAAAGCAGTGTTTCACTGTCTGGTGCCACTGCAGATAGAAGTCCTCCCCCCACCATTAACCTGTAGAGAAGCCAGTTTCTTCTTCTATTCCTCAAAGCAACTGAGACAGTAACTCCAAAAAACAAACTGCAGCTGGTCAGCCCAACTGCCATTCACAATCTGTAAGTAGCTGAAGCAGAAACAGATCATGTGCATGTTATTATCCTTCTGTCAGAGAAGCCTGGGAACCAAAATATGATAGAACTTTAGTCGAAGGGCAGTAGAAACAGACCCAATTGTAATATCCCATGGCACATACAGCTGTACAAGAAAGAAAAAGCATAAATCTGTTTAAATTCCTTCTTTCATTGCCTTGTACCTTCAGAAGGAAGGGGAGGGAGAATAAGTAGTATGAAAAGCATAAAGGAAAGAGAATGAACCACCTCCTCCCAGATTCTCACGAACCACAGGTGTTGTGCATATGTGGCAGGAAGAAGGCACACACACAGATATAACCTTGTCCCAGTACTACAACAAAAACAACAGGGGGAAGAAAAAGGAGAGAGTGACATGTTCCTTACAGTTACTGCCTAGATTCTGCATGGAAGACTTCTAAGTTGTATGATCTATCTTTCTTCCATTTTTCATTCCTTTACTGTCTTGTCCACATCTCAAACAGGATTTAGAGTGAACTGCAACCACTTACATGTGGGAACTCCCAGCAGAAAATGTGGAATTTACGTAGTAAGTTGGTTTTTGCAGTTGCTTTCAATCAGAATATTGCTTCCCCATTTGTTTGAAATATATCAGGCTTGACACAAATCTCATAAAAACAAGCATCACTAAAGCAGTCCTTCGATATAGTAAAGCAGCATTTGTTTACATTACACCAGCAGCCGAGATCAGAGGTTCATTGGTTCACTGCAGCATGAAACTTTGAATAAGACAGCTCCTTCTATAAAGAATCTAAGACAGAGGAATATTGCTAAGAAAGAAGGCATTACTATTTATTTTAAGTAAAGAACCATAAAGCAAATTAAGCACCATGCTTCAAATCATATACTCCTTTAGAGTTCAGAATTGCGCATGTTATACTCCCATGCACACCCCAGGATGTCTTCGTGACAAGGAGAATCTTCCCCTTCTCTCATGGACGCAGGTGAAATGGCCTGAATTCCAGTTATCTGTAATTCCACTGGAGATTACCCAGTGTAAGAAATTAAACATAGAGATGCAAGAAGCTTGCATCCTGGGGCTGTAGATGGCACCTACTGGTACTACCTTTCTTGGGTGTCTCAGGATCTATTGATGAGAAATTTATGGTCAAGCCCCCTACAAGATCAGAGCAAAACTTCTCTCCCAAAATGAGACTAGCAGAGATCACCATGCCTTCCTACCTACTTCCTGCCCCTGTATGGTCTGTTTCCAGATATGATGAAAGGATTTAGAAATAAAGATGTTAAAAGGACCATAGTCTTCCCTGGTTTCTCCTTTAGTACACTGGTTTTTTAAGCCAATTTTAAACACCAAAGAGAAAAGTGGCATTGTGAGTAAAAAATGCTCTGTGGCTTGCAGCTGTGTGGGTTTATACATAGAGAAAGGCACAGTGATTGCTGTTGTTTACTCTTCCAGACCTAATTTCTGCCGTGTCATTGTCCTGACAGTGGTGGGCAAGCACAGAGTTGAGGATATAAAAAGGTCTCATTTCCATTCCTCAGTTTCTACCTCACAAATAATGTCTTGAACCTTATTCTTTTGATGTGAAGACCAGTTCAAAACTATCCAATATTTAGGGAGATGATTATCTTGCATACCCAATACATGGTACAAAATAGGGGAGGTCCATCTGCTATATGTTACAGGTTTTCCTCCATTCTTGACCACCCAATCACAGAAGGATCTCCCACAATAATTTCTCTTCCTATCCTGGTGGGAATTACTCCAGTGTACTCCAAAATAAAATCTGCAAGTTATGCTCCACATGCATATTTTCAGACTGATGTGTACAAAAGCCATCAAAGACCAGATCAAAATATTTATGAGGTCTAAGCCTTCATCTTAGAGAAAAGTAAATTATATGTATAATGCACTGGGCTCTTCCTCTTGTTTCTAGGCACTATTGTGCCAAGTGAGCAGCTGGCAGTTATTATAATACTATTGCTGCCAGGCTAAAAATTCCTCCAGTGAAAAGAAAGTGAAATGCTCTCACTCAAGCATAAAGCCAGCTTTACCAGTCATGCTTTGACTTCAGAAAAACAATAATGTTATTAACATAGGTGTATTAATGTAGAGGTCCCACTACACAACTCCAAGCCGCACAAACGCAGAAGAACTTGTGATTCAGAAAGATCTCAAAACTATGGCTGCTGGCACAACTACAATTTTTGCAGCTTGGTAATCAAACAGGCAAAAGCCTGAATGATGCAATTTTTCACCTTACTGCAACAGTGAATTTGGTCCATTACATAAAAAACAAGTTTCATCAGTGTCACTTCACAGCATGAAATGCAATCATTGTGCCTGGAATTTTGATTTTTGGAGGACCTAAAGATGTAAAAATTTCATCCTGTATGCAAAATAAATAAAACAAAACCAGGTTTTATTATTCTGCACTGTTTACCAATAGGATTTTTTTTTTCACTTCCGCAATGTGGGCTAGGGGATACATAAAGCAAGAAATAATCAGAGGTCAATGCATTCTAAAGAGGTGCTTAGCATGCTTAAGGGAAGTTAAACAGGCGAAGTGGAGATAAGTGTAATTCAGTAACAGCTAAGTGGTTGATTACAGCTTGCTTTCCTAGTAGAGGACCAGAGGTTTAACCATTATAATGGTAAAGTCATCTTGCTCAAATAAGAATAATTCACTGTTCTTGATTCCTTGTAGAAGAAAACTGACAGGAAAATACACATTAGATTATATGGAGAAAACAGTGATTGCTTTTTCTTTATCCTCTTCTAACGAAAAAAAAAATAGAATCATAATTAATAACACAATTATTAAAATTTTTTTCAGCTTCCTTTTTATTGCATTGAAGACCTTTAGTGTTATCTGAGAACTTACTGAGGGTGCACTCGACCCCCGCATCCAAATCATTGATAAAGGTATTAGACAGAACTGGTGCCAGTACAGACACAACGGGATGCAACTCCATTCACCACCACTCTCTGAGCCCAGCCAGCTTTTTAGCCAGTGAAGAGTTCACTGGTACAAGCCATGGGCTGCCTGCTGCTCCAGAACGTGCAGGAGACAGTATCAAAGGCTTTACTGAAGTCTAAGGAGAAAACATCCACAGCCTTTCCCTCATTCCCTAGGTGGGTACCTGGTCATAAAAGGAGATCAGGTTGGTCAAGCAGGACCTGCCTTTCCAGAACCCTGCTGGCTGGGCCTGATCCCCTGGTTGTCCTGTATATGCTGCATGACGGCACTCAAAATGATCTGTTCCACAACTTTCTTCGGCAGTGAGGTCAGGCTGACAGGCCTGTAGTTCTCTGGATCCTCCTTCCAGCCTTTCTTGTGAATATGTGTCACATTGGCCAACTTTCAGTCACCTGGGACCTCCTCAGTGAGCCAGGACTGATGAAAAATGATGGAGTGACTTGGCAAGCTCTTCTGCCAGCTCCCTCAGTACCCTTGGATGGATTCATCCAGCCCCATAGATCTGTGAATGTCTGAGTGGCACAGCAGGTCACTAACTACTTCCTCCTGGATTTCAGGAGTCTCTTCTGCTCCCTGTCCCTGTCTACCAGCTCAGAGGGCTAGTTGCCCTGAGGATATTTGGTCTTTCTGTTGAAGACTGAAGCAAAGAAGGCATAAAGTACCTCAGCCTCTTCCTCATCCTTGATAACAATGTTCCACCTTTGACCCTAATAAAGGATGAAGATTCTCCTTGGCCTTCTTTTTGTTGTAAACATATTTATAAAAATACTTTTTATTATCTTTCACAGTGGTGGACAAATTAAGTTTTTGCCTAATTTTCTTTCTACACGACCTAACAACATACTTGTACTCTTCCTGAGTTGCCTGCCTCTTCCTTCAAAGGTCATAAACTCTTTTTTTCCCAGAGTTCCAGCAAAAGATCCCTGTTCAGACAGGCTGGTCGTCTTCCCCACCAGCTTGTCTTTTGGCACACAGGGAGAGCCTGTTCCTGCAGGAAATGCAGAAAATAGGTGGTTTTGTCCTCGAGCACAGGGCTCTTACGCTATCTCTCAGGCTGCAATTCGAAATTGGCAGAGATATTCTGAAAATATTTGTGTTAAAGTTGAGCAAAGAAAGAGCAATGTTTCTAGCAACACAAAAAACTTATTTTATCTTATTTTCCTCCCTCCTACCCCCCTTCTCACACACTTCTTCCAAAATTCTTCATAGCTGTTTCATTTTGATCTGGAAATATAGCATTCACCCATTTTTAATAGCTGCTACAGAAGGATTCAATTATCTTTGAATCTGTACATAGCAATACGCTGGAGTCACATCTGTTACACAAGCACTGTGAATCTAGGCTAAAGAGGAGGTGGTTTATTTTCATATGCATATCTTCTCCCTACATTTTTTTTTATTGAAGAGTAATGTACACTGAACTTGAAAAGCAAAAATCCCATTTCTTAGTTTTCTGATTAAAGAAAAGTTATCAGTAGGAAGATCACGTAGAATCTCATTAGTTTCATTAACTGTCTTCAACACTTTCACAAAGACTACTTCAGCATTTTTTAAGTGTAGAAGCCTGGTACCTCTGAATTAGTTTAACATGCAAGAATCAAAAGATAAATGTTAAAGAAAACGCATTTCATTCCTAGAATAAATGTAATGAAAATGTTTAGCTTTTGAAACATTGCTTCACAAAAAGTCAGTATTTTGGTCTTCAAAGTGCTTGTTCCAAAGGCTGCCTAGTCTATGAAGTTTTGTTCTGGACCCATCCCTAGCATTACCCATTGTGGTCTCTAATAGTTTACAATAATTTTTGCAGAATAACTTGCCTTTATATATTCCTCTAAGAAGAGCCATCAGTGTACTTAGAATAAAGAATAAAGATTCTTAATCTTTAATAAAGAATACTTAAAGCACTGTCATCTGTTTTTAGTTTTAATTCTTTCTAATTTGGGATATGAAGTTTGGGTTACAAACACTAACACCACATCCTCAAGAGGCTCAAATACTGAGTATTTCTTCTGGACTTGTCCCTTAGAAGGACAGTGGTATGAGCCTTTCTCTTCCCCTCCTTCCTGTAAGCAGAGGAAAGGGCAGTAGGCCAGGAAGCCTAAAAACCACTGCAATGGATTCTTTACAGAAACAAAATCTAGTTCTCTGAAGCAGTTAGCATGAGATCTCTTTTGGTCATTCAGCTCCTAAACTGCGTATTTAGTTATTTTAAATTTTTAAAATCTCACATTTATGGCTTTTCAATCCTCATCTGTTTTCTGAGCAAAGTTTCTTTAGTAGTTGTAGCATTTCATTTGACAAAGAAATGTTCTTTCTTTTAACAAATTACAGGAGTTAGCCAGTTAAGACTCCGTTCATTAGGATCCACAGCCAAATGGAATTATCCTGGATCACATACTCCTCATCCAAACTTAACTCTGAATTTATAAACTAATTTTGTCCTGGATTTGTGCATTCTTTTGATGGTTTTCAAATTGCTTCTAAAACACCCAGTGTTACATTTTGCATAGCATCTTAATGTACAGAGGAGTTTATGGCTTTCACCCCTTGATCCAGATTTAACTTTTACACAGGTATTTAGTAAAATTTCACAAATGGCACCCATGGCACATGAGGGAGATGGGAGGGGAAATTTTAAAAAGTGATGTTTTCTGCTGTGAGCAGGCATTATCCTACAGGGGCCACTGAGCACTTCACCAAAGCAGCCTTCCCAGTTTTGCTGTTTTTCAAAGATTCTGAGGCAAGAAGAAAGAAAGATACAGCAGCAAAGAAAAGGTCTCTTGTACAAGGTCTCCCACTCACATCACTGCAATGCAAGGCATACAAAAATGCTATAATCATGCAAAAATTTTGTTTAAAGAATCACTAAGGTTTACTCAATCATTTCAGCACAAGAGTGGTTTCAGTCACCCAGAGGGCCACATTACAGCTACCAGAAAAGTGCATCAGTGGTAGAGATTGGCAATACAAATTCTGCCAGGGCAACAGCTTCAAACTTTGTTAAGAGAAATAAAGTAGGCAGGAAAACACAGAGATAAAAACAATGCCCCTGCTTTGCACACAGAACCAAGTCAAAACAGAACATCATGGATCAATTAGAGGCACTGGGAATTCTCACGAAATTATGCAGGCAAGCTGAAATTTCCCAGCGTTGTCTCACAGACAAGCACACACATCCAATTTTGATTAGAAACCCTAAGTAAAGACTCAGAATGTCTACATGATAGCTTGAACCACAGAAGGTGCTGTTAGCTAATCACAGAAAATTAAAAGGCCAGGAATAAAGAGTCTACAGCTGGAGTATGACCAGCATGATGTCAAATTGCATAAGGATAGCATCTTTAACCGTATCATGATTCCTATATTCCCAGATGGCTAACAGGAAGAAAGTCTTATAGGTTTATCAAACAGCAAGTTAAAAGCTATCATTTAATACCTCCAGGTGAAAAGTACAATTTTCAGCTTGACATCTAAAACACCTGGAAAAGGTAATACTACAATTATACTCTGCAATTTACTACTATTTTTAAAAAGCCACCTGATACACATAAGAATCCCTTAGAAATACCCACATATCACAGCACCTTAAGGAAAACTTAAGATAATCAGAACTAGAAGTTCCCTATTACTTTTCTTATTTTGTCATAATGTTTTTAATTAGTACTTTTGAAGGGTCTAAAATTCCATCTTCAGGCAACTGGCCCTTTTATTTCAGTAAATAAGCCTACACTGAGACCAACCAATGACAACTATTTAACTGAATATGAGAATGATTCCATATGTTTTGGCAGAAAAACTGCCAAATGTCATTTATTGCAAAGCTAAACAATGAACTTTTAAATTACATTTCAAAATTAGTAGTACATGTTCTTTTACTCTCAAAGTCCTAGTAACCCAAGCATTTATTATGCAACAGTATTTTGACAGATCTTGTAGAGCCCACTACAGAGGGAACTCTGTGAACTCTTACCCAAATGTTGGCAATACCACGCAAGTTAGATTTTCCACAAATCACACATTCATTAAACAAAAAGCATATAAATTTTCTTCCTCTTAATTCTATAATTTCTCAAATTTTTTGCCCTGTCTCTTCTCCCGAGTAAGTTCTAGTGTGCATACATACTTTCCTAAATTGTTCTGTTTCTAAAAGCTAGTTTAAGCCCCCTTTTAAAAGTCTTAAGGAAAAAGAAAACAGAAAAGAAAAAGAAGGAAAAAAACCAAAACAGTACAGTTTGAGAAGTGCCAAATTTAGCTAAAGAGAAAAATCTTCCGATGTGAATTTCCATCTGTGAGAGGGATAGTTTAGCAGGGGAACCTTTAACTACTGCTCTGATCAGAAGCATAACACACCATGAATACAATAAGCAATACTCAAGAAATCCTGGGAAACCAGGAAATTCTCAGACTGCCATGAAAAACCAACAAAAACCTCAATGTAAATTGCATGAGGTTTTATATATGGAAGTCACTTATGCCAACTGGCAGCCCTTTTGGATTAGCTGTGTAGTCTGCAAAGTTCCAACTGTTCTGACTCTTGGCCAAAGGCTTGGCCTGCTAAACTTCTGAAAGGAAACATACATACACACTTAGTGCATTTTAAATGCTCCAACAGCTCATATCCTTGATCAGAAAACGTTTTAACATTACCGGTTGGAGCTGAAAAATCTTTCTTCTGTATGAAAGAAAAGATTCAAATTCCTACAGTCAGCTAAAACACATCTTTAAAACTGGCAGTTGCAGATTTCAATGAGGAGGTCCTAAGCCAGTTTTCATTCTCCACATTTTATGTATTCCTGCAAACACAAAATGATTTGAATGTTCTGCCTCATTGCCTTATTTTTGATACATTTCTTCTACTACTGATAATTTAAGTAAAAAGCTATGCTCAGTGATCAGTGAACTATCACACTCAAAGCTCCTCTGCATTTGAAAGCTAATTTGGTTTAAGATGGAGGTATGACTTTACACTTTACACATGCAGCCTGCATGTAAAGGCAAGCCTTTTTAAAATAATAACAGAAGAAGAAAGTCTCATACAAGGCTTTCAGGTCTTACTACTGCAGCACACAAAATGCAGATCAAATATAATTCAGTACGTAGAAGTAGGAAGTTCTGGTAGAATTACAGTCTCTTGCAATGATAACATTGCATTTAGAAAAATCAATCTACAGAGCAAGACCATGAGAAAAATTAAAGGCAAGAAAATCAAAAGTGACTTATACAGTGCCTTTATTTCCAAGTACTCTGAAAGAGGTAATAAAGAGGTAATAAAAATCCAAAGGCTTTACGGTTCAAAAAACACATCACTGCTTTCAAACCTCCTCTCACAAGGAGGTTGCTACCACAAAGATAAAATATTCTCCTGTTTTGCTGTAATTACATGGGACCTAACTGAAAAGAACAAGGGAGACACTGTAAGAAGCCAGCAGAGCACACTGCAGGAAGCCAGCAGAACACTCCTGTGTTTCCTGAAACCTTTCCAGATGTAAATTTCAGTTGCCATTCACCTTGGAGTATACTGAGAATGACAGGAAGAACTACCTTCCAATATCAACTCCCAAGTTTTCTGAATGACTGCACTAATATTTTCCAGTCCATTTGAAGGCTTCAGAAAAAAACCCTACACTTGAAGACACAAGCAACAAGAACTCTGGCAGAAGCTATTCATCTTTGAACAAGAGAGAGGAGATCTGATCAACTGTTTCAATTCTCCTGTAAATCCCATTTTGTTACATCTCGTCAATGGAAATATCCATTTTAATTTTTCACAGATCTTTCTATCTTACACCAAGCTACATAATGTTTCTCAGATGACCCTTTGCAGTTCTTATTGGCTTTAGTATCAAATAGAAATGTCTAAAATAATATTTTTTATTTACAGTTAGAAACAATTATTTTTATTTGGAAACCATGTATGGGATTGAAATCCAAAACTGAAAGAGGATTGCTTATATGACTTGCAAGATGCCAGCTCATCTTTTCCTACAGTAAACACATATAGGTTTCCTTCAGCATCTACCATGGGAAATCCCAAAAGTTAAGGGATTGGAAGTTTATAAATCACAGATATTATCATATGCTGCAACAGGAGTCACAATTTGGGGAAAGAGAGAATCAAGAGAAGAGCCATGATTGAGTTTTGTGATATCTATGTAAGGGGAAAAAGTTGACACATCAAGAGAAATGGGCACATTTTACAACTTAATACTTTTACAGTGATGAAGTAGACAAATAAATGTCGGTGGGATTTTTTCCAAACTCACTGAACTATCATTTTTCATCCCTTGATTCTCACACCACACCTGGGTTTTCGTTAAGCCTCTCTCTGCAAATAAAACTAATCAAGGATTAGAAAGAAAAACCACCCAGTGAATGCAACCACTGCCGAAACTTGAACCAGTTATAACATTATTGGTCTATGAATTAACTGAACCTGATAACAGAGTAACATTGCTTGGTCTGGTGACAGTATTCAGTGATAGTATTACCGTCTGTGGACATCAGTGGGACAGGTTTTGTAGGCAACATAATAAACTTTATCAGATAACTAGCAGCACTGGAAAAAAAGCCAAGCTTTTATACAGGCAAAAGAGCTCATTTATACAAAAATTCCTCAGTTATTTTCACTTTATAGCAGCTGGCTAACACACATCACTTCTCTATCAACATGGCATAATGAAACTTGTGAACATGCACAGTATCACTCAAAAGTTGTCCTAAAAACGAAGAATTCAAACCTGCAAACATTTGTTTCAAACTAACATACAGTATTATCTTCTAATTTAAAAATGTGTTAATTCCGTTCTCTTTAAAAGAGCACAAAAATAATTGTGTCAAAGCTATAAAGTGGTATTACCAAATATCAATGGAGTAAATATTAAAGTTGATCTATGAACACCAAAAAGAAAAGAAAATGGAACTTTTAATGGAAATGCTGACACAACTTTAACTATGACAATGTTAAGAGCGCTGCTCTAATAAATCTGTCAGTTTCTGTAATGCCTATGACAATCCCATTAATATGAATGATGTACACTTCACATAGCTTACTACACAGCAACTGCACAAGTTATATCATCTTCATTCCCAGTAACAAATCAGTAATCAATATTTGCAAAAGCAGACTAATCCTTTGCAAAATCAGTGGTTTAGTGATTGAAGAGTTTGCTCAATTTACACAGTTAATCCCTCTTCATCTGCTTGAGCCCTCTATTTATTCCAACCACTTACAGTGGTAGCTGTAGCAGATTAATACATCCCCCTGTGCTAAACACGTCTTGACAATTGACCCAGCATATTGCTGTCAGGATAATCTTTACAAACACTGAGCTTTTCTTACCAAGCCTGAAGGCAACATTTAGAAATCAGAAGTTTACAAATACTCTCAGAAAGATCCCCTCACATATACTATCACTCCTCCATTTAATTATTTCTTTGAGACAGCAGCTACTGTCATATTTTATGGCCCCAAAAAGTACCCTCCTGATCTTTTTATTTATTACTAATGTTAAAATTACTGTAATTATGAAGTCACCCAAAGATTTTTTTTAATTAAGAAATTTCTATAGAAACAGAAAATCAGCAGGAAAACAATGTGTTGTAGCATATTGCTCAGAGAAAAAATGAGATGGCCATCTGAGTAAATACAAGTAAATTACCGTCTTTTATCAAAAAAAAAAGAGGTGAAGCAGTAATACTAAATTAAGATTACACAAAAAGAAAAAAGGTCACCATGAAGCCCATAGTGAGGAAGTACAAAATAATAAACTTTAATTCAAGAGAGACAAAAATAATTTGTTACACCTACATATACCTCTGTAGCTCTGAACTGAAGTTTACAACAGAGTTGCATAGTCCTTCAAGATTTTTCTCCATTTTGAGATTTCTACCCCTACAAGAGGTAATTATTAATCAAAGCATGTTTTTCTAAACAACCAAGAAGAATTAATGTGGACAGTAGTCCTAGTTACACACTAAATTCATACTAATCTTTCATATCTATGAAGCTATTCATGCTTAATTTGATATGGTATACAACAGCAGAAGACAAAATACGCAAATAAATTGACAACTTATAGGAGTAAATCTGAAAATATATTATAAGGTTCAAATGTAAGAACTTGTGTTTAAGGAAAAATAAACTAGAAACCCTTAAAAAGCTAATTTGCATGATCAATCATCACGGTTCTTATGGTTCTTGTTAATTTATTTCAGAGAAGCATGATGCTGTATCAGCTGTACAAGGCTTAACAACTTTAATGTCCATACAGAACTAAATCTCAGTGTTAGAACAGCACAACTGTTTAATTCTTAAAATTTTCCTAACAGCAGTTCTTGATCTATGGAAAGACAGCATGAAAGAGTTGCTAGGCAGACCAAGGTGGGGGTCTGATTGTTTGAAAAAAAAAAGTAAGCATTAAGAGAAAAATCAGAGAGACTGATGGTCAGAAGAGAAACTGAAACATGCTGGTTTGGACAATACACTAATTACTAGGCTACAGAGCCTAAATTATCCAGCTGGCTCTAGAAATACAGCCTGGATTCAGAAATGAACTTAAACAAAACTGGCACAGCACAGAACACTAACTTAGTCACCAGGTACAGTCACAGCATATATCACAAACTTTATGGGCTTGACTATTTTAATCTGAAATATATTCACAGGAAGAAAAAAAAGAAAAACCCATAGTAGGAGCACTGACTTGAGGGGACAATGATGAACTTCAATACTGAAGGCCATTAAAGCAAAGACCAACAGAATTTTCTTAAACAGATGAACAACCCCAAAATCAGCATATTCTGTTTTTTCACTGTTGAAATCTTGTCTTAAAATACAAAAAACATGACTGAAGACATGGCACAATATGAAACGGCCTAAAGTTTATCACTAACTTGTTAAACACAGAAAGGTGAAGGTGTCACTGCTGAACAATAACACTTGAAGGGTGAAAGATGTGTGCTGCAGCACAAAACAAGTCAGCATATAGGAAGAAAAAAAGGAAGAAACCAAAAAGACACAAACCTACTGACTCTCTTTCTTCCACCTTAAGAAGCAATTAACTTTCTGAAAATAAGAGACTGGACTAACCGCCTGAAGCTACCTATGATGACACAGACACTAATACTGAATTTCACACCTGTGTCATTTTCGATGTCCTCTTAAGGTTGAGTAGAAGAGGAGGAGATTTAGGCAGAGCTATTATCCTACAGCACAGTACACTGCAGTACATAAAACATTCTCTATTCAAGTTCTGCAAGAGTTTTAGCCAATTAGAAACTAAAACTTAGAACAGAAATAATTTTCTAGAACTAAAATTCTAGATCTTCCCTTAAGGCAAGTCATTAAAAAAGGATGAAATCTGAACCTTACTGGCTAAAAAGCATACTGAATGTAAGTCTATTAGAAAAAAAAGGCATTGTGTAGGTATGTGGAGGACTATAAATTGCAGAGTGGCTCGATTCATTAATTTTTCCTAATTTCTCACTGAGCTGGAAGCTGTGGCACAAAGGGGGTTTTTTTTAAGATTTCTGTAATACAGAATATGATCTGGCTTACGAATTTTAAACCTCTGGCAAAACTCTCACAGGGGACTCCAGCAAAGCAATAATGTTACAACTCAAATGTAGCTTCGATATTTAATTGGATTATGGAAAGAGTATCTAATCTTCTCTAATTTGTAATACCCCAAGGAATCAATGGAAAGAGCAATTGATGTGAACACGATGAGTACCCTAGACATTGCCTATACAATCAAACAAGAGGGTTTCACTTTACCCTACTGACAATTTTCCTAGCTGATTAGTTGATAAAGCCCAACAGTGCTTGGTCTTGACTGACCAGTGGATGGAGATTGAAACCACCACTCAAGAGAGTTTTCCTGGAAGCTTCCAGCACCATGGCTAAAACACAGAGTTTATTTAGCCACTCATTATAACTCCTTAAAAAGATGTTCCATGGTACTGCAAAACGCTCAGCCTTCTGAGATTTAACCCGATATCCTTCTCTACTCTCGCATTCTTCTATGAACCACTCCATTTTAGCAACTAGCACCAGAGGCTGCTAATTTGGTCTCTAAATTATATGAATGTCAAAAAGAACAAAAAAGTAAACAAACGTAATCAAGAAAGTCTGCAGCTAGAGCAAAATTGTAAAATATATTAGACTTCTGTGAACTCTGCCCCACTGCCATTCAGTGAAATTCAGTCAGGAAAAACAACTGGCGAGAGAGAGTAAGAGTTGGCATCACCAGTGAAAGACAAAGCAAGGCCAAACTCGTGATATGCAGCACCCCAAGGTGCCAACAAATGGCACACTGCTCTTGCCTCCAAATCCATGGCGAAGAGCTGAACCAACAGCAGGGTAGAGAATGAGCTCCAAGTCTCTGCAGGGCTCAGCCAAGCCGCCGTGGCTCATACTAAGGCTGCAAAAATGGAAGAAGAAAATCAGCTGGAGAGACCAGACTGCAGGTGGCAGAGTAATGGCAAGACTGACAGGCCAGAATGCTGAAATCCTGAAGCAATTTCTGTAAAGGCAGCAAGGGTCATGAAATATTGCCTAAGGTGCCCGTTAACCCTTTAAGGCACACCGATCCTGTGGATTCCTCCAGTACCCTATAGTTGCAGTGTAGCCCATAACAGAATGAAGACTACAGGATTAGAGGGTTATAATTGGTTTAACAAGATCTTTTCAGCAGCTGACAGGCAATTAAGTCTTCAGTTTAGCTCTAAAATATTTATTCAGACTTTCCAACTGCATATAAAGACATGTCTCTGAGCACATCACAACTCCTGTTACAAATACTAATGACCCCTTTTTAGGACTTTTAAGTAGCTTGCACACAGGTAATGTAGAAGATCATACATGATTATGTCAGGTTTTTCATATGAATAAAGATATTATCAAAAAAAATGTTTCAAGCAGTATGCATCTTCCCCAAGAAAGCTGGAGCACGGTGTATTTTTACCTACATTTTGAAGAACAGCTTTATAAATTATATATACTTTAACTAGTTAATGTCATCCAATTATCTTTTTTCAGTATGTCATTTCAACAAAGATGCAGAAAGTATTTTGATTTTAGACATAAACATGCATATATGATGACTACTCATTACATATTTCGCTACACAGGTCCCTATCATGCAGAAATAGGAGTGAAAAGATACACTTCAAGGAAAATTTTGTGTTGAAAATGATCAGTTGATTAGGTACAGGGCAAAAGAAAAAATACACAGAGGTTGTCAACACTTCTGTCATGTACAGAAAGGAAAATTAAGAGTCATTTGTTATTCTCAGTTGGAGAGGTCACTAGTGTTATCTTGCACATGATGATTTGATGCACTACATATGATTAATGCTTGTTTAAAGGACACTGCCAAGGTCTCTAGGTCAGACTATGACCTTCCATTTTTTTCAGATATCCATAAACAGAATATTAATAATTCAGTAAGTGCTTTTGTCCCTCTTTAAAATATTTTAATACACTCTGCTACCACTAAAACAAGACCAATAGTAGAAGGTGATAAAACAGCAAGAAAGAAAATTCCAGCAAGGAAGCATTTGCTTCAGACTCATACTTGTTTTATATTATTTTAAATGACTGGTGCAGTTTTAACTATCACTTTCTAAGACTTTCCATTTTAACTGCACAGGTTTCCACAACCTCATGTGTATGCATGCCTTGATGCTTTGGGATAAAATTGTATATGCTTCCTCAAAGTCACTTTAATTCCTCAAAATTTTAAAGACAAAAGCAAAGTGAATGTACTTGCTTTTTTTGAAAAGCAAAGTTCTCAGAAGTCACTGAGATGTTGCATTTTTACACAACATGTACAAATTGTATTCTTTAATTGTGTTCTTACATATCCAGCTAGAGCTTTAGTTCTCTTAAAATCTAAGTTTAGGCATCAGAAAACACAGTAAAAATGTTATAAAAAAAAGGAAGGAAGGAAGGAAGGAAGGAAGGAAGGAAGGCAATATTTTTCAAAATTAATAACAAGAAATTAGGGACATCATGCATTCCCTAAGTCATCCAAAATCTTGCTTTGGACTATACTTTTTCCTAATATGTTTTCTTTTTCCATTTGGAAATTTTCTTTGGGGGAAAAAGAATTCTAGACAATTTTGTTCAGGTTCCAGTGCCAGACGTTCAATCAGAGCATGGTTTCTGACCCTGTTCCAAAGCCACAGTAGGCAAATTAATTGCATGTCATGTGACGCATCAAATCCAGCGAGGCTTCAGTAGAACAGACAAATTTTTTGGCCAGTTTGCAGGGCTTGGGCCAGGGCTGAGATGCATCTTGACACCACAGAATGCTCCTGGGTCTGTATTCCTGTCTGGTCTATATTTCCACCTGGTGTGTTCAGTGTGAAGGCAAACAAGTTCTAGCCACAGTGTGCAGCAAATTCCCTTGATTTTAACAGGACAATGCCCACACCTGGTTTTGATATATTTATAGAGATGTNGGAAGGAAGGAAGGAAGGAAGGAAGGAAGGAAGGAAGGAAGGAAGGAAGGAAGGAAGGACCAAACTCCTGTGACTGCCTCACTATTCACAAATCTTTGGGAAATGAACTGTTGTCTGGACCATGCTTGGAAATCTCAAGTTTGTATCAACAGAATTTTCTGTGCATGGATATAGCAATAGCTAAGATGGAATGTCCGAGATCCCCTTCAAATGAGAAATAAGCATTATCACTTTTTTTGCCTTTTAGAACACAAAACATTCTTAGTAGTAAAATTAGATTTGATTTTCAAAAACTAAAGAGGACTGCAAAATCTCTTTCCATAAGATTCTTTCCCCATAGTTTTCCTGCAGCTTTAAGAGGAAGAGACTCTTATACATCATCATTACATGGCACTTGCTTCAGATTTAAAACTGTAACTCCATGTTTATATTTTTCCCCTTAAGGCTGTACTTCCAAATGTTTAATAACAGACTGATTGCTATATTGGCCATGTATTATTCTGCTTTTCCACAGGGTAGCAGTGTGTTTCAGAACAAGGCCACCACTGTGGGAATATGAATGAGTACACAAAATCCCTGCAGAAAGCAGCTGTTCCCTCTTGTACATATGCAAATGGAAGAATGCTAAATAATGAGGGCAGCTTTATTTCACAAAGGCAGACAACAACAGAGCCAAAGTGGACTACAGCAAAGTTTTTGTAGGAAGCAGTGAACTGAAGTCTACAAAAAAGGATGAATTCTTCTTAATATTCTCAGTCGTGAGAATCATGTTTCTTAGGGAAATACTGATTCACTGCTCACAAAATTAATCCTCAAAATTATTTTTAAAACCCTAAAGACAAAGACATCAATGCATCTTTTCTAAGACACTGAGTTTATTCAAAAAAATTATCACTTAATTAAGGCAGAAGTCTGAATATTTTTTTTCTCCCCAATACCATCAGTCTTACGTATGACCTTGGACAAGTCATTGAATCTAACTCAGTTTTCTTGTCCATAAAATGGAGATAATACCTCTGCCCAGGGCTAGTGGGAAGCTAAATCCATCGTCCGTAAACGTGATTTGAAATAGCAAGGTGAAAAGGCTTTATCAGTGTTACGTACTGCTGCATTTTTCATTGCTTTTAATAAGCCTAATGAAACCATGTAAATTTTGAATGACAACATTAAGCAGATTTTTCAGGCCAGCTCTTGCTAGAAGTAAAAGGCATTACAGATTTCTTTAGATGACCCCGATTTGAGCTCTGACAACTAATGGCTGAGTCAGAACATTGCTATGTGAAGTACTGTGAAGAGTCTTCCAGATGTCAGTTGTTCTAACAGGGGACCGTTTATCCAATACTGGAGAGCGCAGTTGCACCAGTGATAGAGGAGGAAGAAGAAATGGTTCACGTTTGCTCACCGGTTAAGCAACAAGCAACACTAAAATCTTTCAAAGTTTTTCACTGGCATTCTCTAGCGAAGCTTTGTACAAATCACGCTTCTTACACAGGCAAGTGCACAGACAACAAGAACTGATTTATCAAACCAAAAACTAACAAGCCACAGATTAAACTGCACGGTTCTCCAAACTGATCAGCTACAATTCCTTATCATAAAAAGCTGCCACCATAACCCCAGCAGGATTTTGGTAATAACACACATGCCCTGAACTCACAATCCATAAAGAAAGTCCTTTGACATTATGTCTCTTGCAACAACATCGAGTGTCTCACCTCAACCTCACCTAACTGATATGTGATTAGGCCCAGCACAGTTGGTGCTCTACAAATAAAATGTTACATACACTTTTAAGAAAAAGAGAAATCTAGGCTGAAATTATTCACCAAACTATTCACCTAGTGTCATCTAAAGAGAACAACCTTGCCATTGAAGGAGTCTGTGAGCAATACAAGACTAAATTTTAAAATTCAGAATCTTTTGCATTATTCTTTTAGCAGACTATTCCACAGAACTACTTTGAAGAAATAAAAATAATTATATTTTTAGTGGCACTGAGTTTCCTCTTTGTCCTGATCTTTACTAGAATTGACAGGTCTGCTACTTTGGGCAGTCTACTGCCCAAATTGGGCTACAATTTTGGCCATCATCTACCACCTTATTGCTTTTGGTGCTCAGCTATAAGACTTTTGTGCAGATATCAGGCTGAACTGCCAGACGCCCTAAGCCCCTGTCTAACAGTTACTACATTGCTTAAAATCAGCTCTACACCACACATACAGAAGGACATTTCCAACACTGTGTCACACTTGTGGCATATGCCATAGAGTAAACTGAGTCTGCTAGAAGGCCTGTTTTCATGATCAAGTATCCCAATAGACACAGGAACACCAGCTGCTGAAGCATGAAAAACTACCACAAAAATGCAGGCTTTCTTTCCCATAAGAATGTCTTAAGAACAGCAGAAAATAACAACAGCATGTGAAAACAAGTGTACTCCTGGACATTTCTGCAGTGGATTCTCCTAAATATTGCACATATTTTTTCATGCATTTCTGTGGCCAACTTTCTAAGTCAGCTAATTCAAAGTTTCTGCTTTACTTGGGAATGAAACATGTGGCAGTATTGTAATGAGATGTCACAGAATCAGTTTTTCCCCTCCCTCTTGAGACAGAAGAGAATTTCTGATCCCAGAGCAGCAGTGAGAACATCAAGGAACTTGTGGGACTTCCCTTGTTTTGCCTGACTTCCAGCACCCATCTCTCCTCACTTCCGAATCTTCTTCCAACCCTTAAGATGGGAAAGAGCAGTAAGCTGCAATGGCAGGTTATGAAAGCAGATACAGGACACAGGAAATGGGCTTCTAATGCAAAGGAGCTGGGCCTCGCAGTGCTATAAATCAATATAGACTGACCACAGCCTAGCAGGCATATATGGAAGAACTAGAAAGATCTCTGATTGTCACAGGTGAAAGAAAGCACATGAAACAAAAGTCTGAAATTCAGGAACTAATTTCTGCCATAATTTTTATGGTTTAAATAAAATTTCAAGGAAGAACTGTAGCTTCCAAACTTAAATCCAAATGGTTAGTGTGCAGCCTTTCAGCCAGAAGACATTTCCTTTTTAAACCACGGCTTCAAAGCCATCAAGTCTGGGACACTCTTGTTAGAGCCTGACTTGACCATTTCATTGACCACAATCACACTAGAGTATCAACCATCACCACATCAAGAGTGGGCTGTTCAGACTCATCTTCTCTCTCACCACTAAGGTCAACGTGAAGTACACTTTTAACAGATACTTCCCCTTAGTTGGTAAGAGAATAGATGGAGGGTCTTCTGGACATAGCCATAGAAAAAATTAATTTCTCTCCACTCAGTTCTAGTGAGACACTAGCAGTTTACTGCTATAATCATACGGTTTTGCCAGAGATCTCTAACAAAAATACCGTAAACTTTTTGAACAGAAGCTGGACCATGCGTGCAGGAAAACATGTTTCCCACCCCACTTCTTTCTATTCCATCCATTACCTTTATTGGCATAAGTACCTACGTCTGGGAAGACCCTTTCTTCTGCACCAAGTCTTACAGTCTTACTCATGTCCAGTAATGTCACTTTCCATGCTGCTGCTTCCCATTTTTAAACTCTCATCATTTCCCCTTCTTTATCTCCTCTTTCTCCATATTTTCAGTCCCACCTTCCTGAGGTCCTGCTCTGTTCAATGGTCTCTCCTCCATTTATGAAGGACTGACCTCCCTGCATTACCCAGATCATGTTGTGCACTCTACTCACTGGCACCTCTCCACATCAGGGAAATTCTTCACCAAGTGAGCTCTTTATTCCTACACATGCCCACTCTTCTGCCACAGACCTCGTCATAGGGTGAGCGTGCCACCTCCACTGGGCACAGGTCCTGTTGCCAGCTAGACTCTCAGAAATAGAATCCCCAAGCCATCTGCCCAGGAGAGCTGAGGCAAAAGGGTTGCACAGGTGTCAGGGACTGTGCTGTAAGACAGGTCAGCTGCTTCAGGGGGAGCCACATCCAGCCCATAAATCAGGAATCACCTTTCCCCTGGGTTATGACATTCCAGGGAATGAGGTAAACATGAAGAGATTTGTTGCCTTTACCCTCTCCTTTCAGTGCTCTCTCTGATCAGCTTTGAGCATCTCATTAGAAGTGCAACAAAGTATCCTATTACTTTTCTATTTTTAATATCCCTCTTTCCATTGTGGCCCCAGTCTTCAGTGTTATACTCTACCACAGGTACAGTTTTCTGGTACTAAAAATTTAATAAATACTTCAGGCCCCAAAGCATATCAGCAATGAAAAAGAACCAGTTCTTCTACCCCAGCAGAAGCCAGCATGAGAGGCATTGCATGACAACTGGAAAAAAAAAAAAATCAGCAAATCAGGCCTGAGAGTCTCTCATTTCATGTATCTGCTCTTATTCCAAAATCATAGATGGATTTATCTACATTAAACATTTGGCACAGGTCTGATACTGCTTCATGGACAGCACAACTACCGATGCAGAAGTAATAAACTACTGAGTATGGTGTGGTTACCAGTTATCCTTCTGCAGTTCTGAATCAAGATGTGGATACACCTGCACTAGCATCCAATGCCAGACAGACACAAGCTCTGTCCTCAAGAGTCATATCTCCAAGGCTGTGCACTTACCATGCCCATGGTCTTTGGCCCCATTTCTCAGAACGGCTACTTAGCCCAGGGGTGCTGCTGCACTGAGAGCACTCCACTATTTATCATTCCAAGACCAATATTAAAAGCACCCTTATAAAAGTAGCTTAGGCACCATGCTGTATTGTACACCCCCGCTTTCTTTATTTGCAGAGTACACACCACAACAGGACCCTATTTTTGTTTGCAACTTTTGAGCAACTGAAGAATGGCAATGGTAAAAATAAGAAGTGATATACGTGGCAAAGTTTATAACAACAGATTTGGAAAGCTCCATATAGAGCAGACTCTCCTTTCAGCATATATTCTCTTGACACAGTTATCCTCAAAACCCTTGGGACCAACCCTGATACGTATTTCATAACTAAGAGGCCTTCAGACAGCTATAACCAACTTCAACATTTATTTATTCTAATATCATCTGCTGTGTTCATAGCATATATTTTATCAGCATGCCTCTATGAAACAGTCCACCACACAAAAGCAGGGCTGAGACACAGAGCAAAAGCCATTGCAATAAATGTAATTAGTACTGTAGCAATACCATATGTACTAAATGTACTTCACTATGAAAGCTTACACTGATCACTGCAACATAAAAATGTCCATTAAAATAACATTAATTGTATTTATTAGTACCGTGTATCAGAAGATGTTAACTACAGTGTTGCCTATGCTCTGTTAACAAAAGACAGGATGTATCCAATTTTACAGAAATTCTTACCATTCAGCACAGTCCAAATCAAAGGAGGAAGTTTAAAAATAAAATTTCAGTCTATTTAAGACGCATGCACTGATAGTAGCCAACATACCCTCCAAATGTAATACCAGATAAGTTTGCGGCATTAAAATCATTACAATCTTTTTCCTCTACTTTCTCTCAAGACAAGCAATCTTTGATTGCAAAGTAATTTAAAAAAAAACTCAAACATTTTCTTTACTGAATACCTGGTGTTAAATTCAGATCAATATGGACTAAGGCATACACTTTCAGTTGAAAACACAGGGCAGACTGCCATAGCTCAGTTCTCAAATGCACACACCTAACTGAACTGTTTATTCGCAAGATGACAGATAATGACACAACTATTTTGCTAGCAAATTGAGGGACACATTGCCAATATTTCCTAATGAAACCTTCACTAAATTCATTTAAGTCTTGAAAAACCTGTCTTGTGTTAAAGTACATTTGGATTAAATATGAGGTCAATATATAATTTCCTATGGGTTTTGGAATCATAAATATAATGCTTCATCCAGCAGTCTGTTTTACGTGGTATGTATACAGTTCTTTCATTCCAGGAACCTGCAGAAGACTGCAGAACCTGAAAAACTTTGCTATTACTTTTAAAAGGTGAATAATCACACTAAGCATGACAAGATGATTACAGTGCTAACCATGGAATCTGATTTATCTTTTAAAAGATCAGTTTAAATCATCAGAAGTTGCATTTGGTTTTATTGGAGATTCATCATATTGAAAGCTTTTTGAAGAAAACAACAAAAATAGTTTTGTTTTAATGTTAAGAAGGGTCAGACTAATAGACATAAATTATTTTAGTGCCTCAGTGCACCAAACACCTGTGTGCAGCTTTCAATGAGGTGGCTGAATTATAGATAGTTTTAGTTTTGAAAAAGCAAAGCAATTTAACATAAAGATGCAGATGACTTGTCAGACGTACTTAGCACAATGAAATTTGTGCTTGCATAAATACAGAGATATTACCATCAGCCAGAAGGTAGGCCAAAACTGCAGATTCCTAAACATCATCTCAGCAGTCCCCAGCATCTTCCCAATATACTGATTACTTCATGCAAGTGCATCATACAGTTTTGGCAAAGGAGTAAATCTCTAGCTTGATGTGTTAATAGCATTGATTATGCTGTGATCCTATGACACTGTTCAAAGAGGACTTGGGATAATGTAAATTTATTTGTGGAATGAACCAGCATACCTGACCACTAGAGGAAAAAGATAAATGTAAATTAAACTTAAGTAATTACAAATTTAAGTATTAATCTCCAGTTAGTACTTCAGTATTAGCTCATCAGCAAGTGAGCAACTTCCATTAGCATCAGCAGACATTAAAACTGGGCAAGGACAAAACATTTTCCTTAAGTCAGCATCATTCTCTGACTTAGGTGGGTTTTATGGGGTGTTTTTCCCCCTCTTCTCCAAAGGACACCACAGGAAAACAAGACACAGCTTTAGCATTGTGGCTTTACAGACTCAGCCATATGTTGAAATTGCTGTACTCTTGAATTTCTTTTCCTCTATTAGACATTTTCTGTGTTTATTTCCCAGACTTTATGTATTTGTGAGGATATTGTCTCTGGAACCTCTAACGATCCCCACTGTAAGCAATCACTGACTCCATCACTTTAATTATATATACTGAAGCATACCAATCAAACATGGAATGGAAGTCTATCAGGGAAGCAGAATTTAACCACCAATTCTCTGTAAGCTACAAAGGTCCCTGTTTCAATAACCTCAGTCAAACGCATACTTTTATTCTTTCAACAATCAGCTTATCTGACGAGAAGAAACAGAATGCATGTGCTGTCATTCATAAAGTAAGAGACATTGAAGTAGGAACACATCATTAATTCTTTGCAGAAAAAAATGCCTAGCCTTAATAAGCTTTTATTTTCATATAGATCTCTGTGTTGTCCTTTACTGAACTATGGAAACATAAAACTTCAAGTTGGTATAGCTGAGTAATCCAGCACATACAACAGATTTAGTTTGAATTACTACAGACATTCGCAAATGCTTTTTTAAAGCAGTTACAGAACTTTCCACCTTTGTGTAAGATGTTATTTCCACCAACAGATGTGTAGAAGAACATGAGATGAATTCATTTAACGTAACAGAAGGTAGGAAGACATGAAAACAGGACGTGGGTATACCAGTATTAAAAGTCTGATTACTCATTCCTTACGTCAAAATCTGAAAATTAAGGGTCATTCATATTGCAGACTAATTACAAGTCTTATATCTCTGCATTCCAGAATAATACATCTCCCACCAGTATTTTGATATTTTTAAAAAAATACATTTTCAGGGTACTGCTTTCAGGTTCTTTAGCCACTTTCTGCTTTTAATAGCTGAAAATTTCCACCCTATGACATGTCTCTTATCAGAATGTAGATAATTAGAACCCTAGATGTCAATTTTTTTTTAAGTGGAATTTTTCTCTCATATTCATAGGACTCCATGAACTGAATCTTTAAGATGAAAAAATAATTCATGCTATCATAAGACGAACAACAGTGCAAGTAGTAACTCAAACTAGCATTTCTAACTTTCTACTCATGCATGCAAGTTAAATCCATATTTTTAAAAATACTTTAGAGGTGTGATTGCGAGGAAAGTGCAAGAAAAGAGGGTTAATAAGACACCTTTGCCTCAAACTTTCCACATGAGTTGAATTCAATTTAATAAACTTCAATGAATGTTAATCAGCAGCTGCTTACCTTCAAAATAAATAATAGGGGAAAAAATTACAGAGTTTAAAGGATACAACAAAGATGACTCTTTTTATTTAAATGTACTGTCATACCAGAAAACATTATTCAGAGAGTACTTTGTCCATCTATGCCTATGTAGTTCTATCCAATTTCAAATGGAATTCTCC
>VZRV01003994.1:435232-477149 GCA_013398115.1 Falcunculus frontatus
TATTTCAACAGCAGAAAACAGTGAGTACTAGAGACCGACTAATTTTTTAATTAAGTATCAGAAATGCCACTTTTCCACTTTAAAGGTGAAACTAGCCCGTCTGAGGGGCGAAATCTTCTGAAAATTTTGTAGCATTCTCCGTACAACACCTCTTCAAGCTGAAAACTGCATATATAACAATCTGAATTTTGAAACTAACTTTTCTTCCTACTTTGAAGTATTTAAGATTAAATGACTGACATGTTAAAAGTACAAGTGAAATAGATTATAGACAAAATTACACTATATATTTTCAAGGAGTATATTTTCTAATTAAATTAGTAATTCACTGATACACATGTTTGATTTTTGCTGGTCTGACTGCCTACTCAGTTAAAAATTCCCAGTATCCCTGATAAACTGACTTTCACATGACTGAGAGACTGGTAAGTTCAAGGAAAAAAGATGGTCAATTATTTTCCTTTTTCTACATGCAATGCATTACCTTAAACAAAAAAAAAAAAAAAAAAGGTTGCAGTTATCCCCAAAACTTGACTTGCTGTTTAACCAAGTAAATATTACTGATTTTAGAAATATGCATGTAAAATCTGTATCTTGGTATCAGTGAAATGCAAGAGTTCAATACATTAATATTTATAAAGCAGTGCATGAATGCATGTTAAATTAATTCTTTAAGTCAAAAAAGACAGTACCCATTTGCATTTCAACAAGTGAAACTTTTCCATCCATTTGACAGAGACAAGACTATAAAAGGTCTCAAATTTCTCCAATAAAAGTGGAAATTACATCTCAATATTTCGTCAGAGATTAAAAACAGAATTTTAGATGAATTATCTGATAGAAAGATGGAAGTCAGGGTGCTGCTTCAAGATCGACAGAAGTAGAGCACTTTAAGACAATTAAATGATTTCCCTGCAGGCAATGTCTTTTCAATCCAAGCTAATGACATCATTTAAGGAGGATGGTCCATTTAACTGAAAGGATCTTTTACAAGGCAGACAGACAGAAGGCAATCCCGGAATGTTTTCAAGGACTTCCCATATTTCAGAATTATAATGGCGAAATGCCTACATCAGAATCTTAAACTCAAGCATTAATCAACAAAATGAAAGACTAATTTTATAAGAAAAATGTAATAAAACTCATTTTAAGAAGTTTTCCCTTCATTATTTTTTCCCTTAAAGGAACCAATTCTCTCCTAATGGTAATTATGCTGCTTTGGAGTAATGACAATACTCAGGCAGCTCAGTTTTAGGCTGCTGTTTTTAAAGTGAAGCCAAATCACTTCACTCACTTGCAAGTTGAAAAGTAACTTTTATAAACTTTTCTACCACTTTATATAAGCTATCTGTGATCTTTCAGATAGAAAGCATTGTACTGTTGCCTCTAAAGTGTACTGTACTACTTTTGGTATAGTCCATATACCAGCCTTTAAATTGCACCACCACCTTTTTCATGAAGAAAAAAAAATAAAGAAAGAAAAAAAACCCTTTAAATGAGCCAGGAAGGGGAAACTCACAGTTTTAGTGTCTGTATCAGCAGTTTAATGCACTTCTGTAACTCCTGAGGAGGGGGAGGTGGTGTTGGGGTCCTAAACCTAAATGATTTTTCTGATCTTGAAAAATCAGAGCAGGATACGCTATTTTTAAACAGTTAAAGGAACACCAACATTTTCATATTAAAATAATATTATTAAAACAATATTATTAAAACTAAGACATTATACAAAACTACAAACACCTCTTGTACTTCAGAAGGCAGCATCAGTCTAAACCCAACCAAAGAGCCTTTTTACCATTTACAATAACACTCAAAGCCATGGAAGTTGTATACA
The DNA here is from genome assembly GCA_013398115.1 of Falcunculus frontatus. Classification (NCBI taxonomy): domain Eukaryota; kingdom Metazoa; phylum Chordata; class Aves; order Passeriformes; genus Falcunculus; species Falcunculus frontatus. Next base: position 437,067 of record VZRV01003994.1, read on the forward strand.
CATTAGGATGACATCTCTTAATAAATGATGTGGTTCTGAGGACAGGGGGAAAAAAGTTTACCTTATGTCCCCTCAATATCCATTTCAAATTGTCAAAAACTTCAGAAAGCTGGAACGTGTGAGACGTAATGAAGAGACCTTACCGTGCAAGCAGGAGCTACAAAACGTAGAACTAGTCCTGGCTCTTAACCAGACCCTTTTTGCAATCTTGGGCAAGTCACAGCTACTTTGCCTCCACTGTTCTTCTTCATAACAGAGGAATAGTATTCACATCTTTCTAGAAATGCTGTGAAATGTTGTTGGTTACAGTATGCTTGTCTTTAAAAAAGTATTTACAGGGAAAAACGTTTCATTTTCAGGCCTGCTGTGCCACTGATTTTCCCCTGCCGCACCTACGCACTTTTTCAAAGTAATGTAAGCAGCTGGAGGGAGGGAGGGAGAGAGAAGAGGTGAAGGGAAAGTTCCAGCATGTGTGAGATTGGGATGTCACATATGTACTGATTCATGCATTTCAGAAAACTACACACTTTCTTCTGTGACTTCTATAGCATACCTCAAATTGACAGAGGAAAAGTGAGGGAAACACCATGAAAGAGTATCCTTATGGTAAACAGTAAGATGACTCTGATTATCTAAATAAAATGGTTTTCCAAAAAAAAACATTTTTTAAATTCTAATAATGTTGCCTTCTTCTTTCTTCCTTTTTAAATATAAAACCATGTCAGGTGAAAATGCTGTTTTATAACACATACTAATAGCTCATCAAAAATGAAGGGAATTCCATCAACCCAAGTCAAAATTTTCTCAGTTTGAATATGCACTTTTTCAACTCTCACTGTCACTCAAAAACCAAAGGAGCAACTGTAAAAATTAAGTTATTTTAGTTTAAGGATTTAACTTTTGACACTCTACATCTTTCCCCACATAAGGAACACGTGTATCCTGAAGTGGTGAACAAGTAGCACATCAAAAGAATGCTGACTATTAAAGTCTGAATACAGTAATATGGAAACAATAATAAGGAAGTGGCATTGCACAAAGTCATACTGTTGTATTCCTAACCACTTGGGTGTTTTCTTAATTGACAGTTATATTTCTAATAAAGGAAGAAGAGATTTCTGTGGACTTCAACAGCCACAACAAATTCCACTTCCTGTTACATGCTTTCTGTACAACCTAGGTCCTCCACCAATACAACTGCACATCTGTTTCCAAACTTTTTCTCCCACTTTTTGGTCTTATCCTGATTAGGTTTTCTGGAGCATGAAATTATTCGAATTCATACATACAGCAGAGGATTCTAAAATTGCCTTGATCCAATGAAAGTAAGATGACACATGCAAAATACATTACCTCATTTACTGGCACTTAGCCAATTTTCATGGCTTTTTCATTCAGCTTCAGTTTGCCCATAAACTGAACTCCCAAAAGCAGCCAATCAATCTATGATTACCAACAAAACTGTATCAAAATAAAAATCTATTATAAGGTTCATTTTTACATTGTTTCCCACAAAAGTGTTTGCATCTATAACATGCTAATGCACTCTCAGATTTCCTCACATAAACTTGGAATCCTCTAAAAATAACATACTTTGACAACAAATTCTCAAAAACACCTAACAGAATGGTGCCAGAGAACACCACACAGAAGGAGTCAGTGAGACAAGCACTAAAGGACAAGACTCTTGAATCAACTTTTCATTAATTATACCATCAGGAGTCTTATATCACTACCAAAGCCCATTTCTGCGCAAGATCAGAGGTATACTGAACAAATAAAATTACTAATTGCTGTTCTATTTGTTCTAATTTCATTAGCATCATTTTATTCAACAGTACATAGACTATAAAACATACTGACAAAAGAATTTACCTCTGGATATGCAAGGGAAATACAACACGCAAGGATAACTTGGTTCAAAATATTTACAAATCAGCGGTATATTATTTAGAACAATCTTACAGATGATGAAACTAACATGAAAAAGCCATCAGAGCTAGCCAATTGACTCTCAGTCACAAAGAATTCCTTAATAATTCCATGAGGATATCAATGTAATTATCAAACCAAAAGGACAAATTATGGCCACATCTACACAACAGTAGGAACCAGAATAGGTAGTTACAATGTAACCACACTTTTCCTTATTATAATGTTACCTTCAAACAGCATTGTTCCGTTTTGACTGTTAAAAAGCAAGGGGAACCCTAACAACCTAAACCACTCCAGTTCTGAATGAAACAATTTTTTTCTCAGTTTTAAGGTGATTTTCATCCATTTAGCTTATTCGGTTTCATACACATGATTTTCAGGTTTTTAAGCATTTTGACTCAACAGACCTGCATTTTGTACAATATTTTTACCTTCTTGGTTTCTATTTGTAAATTTTTTTCTTTAAGGGCTATTTTTAATTTAAAAATTGAAGCATCTCTAACTGTAAATAGGGTGAAAAAATTCTCTACCTGACATTCCTAATCACAGAACATGATTAGGAAAAGGAAAGGAGAAGTCAGTTGAAAAAAACGCTGACCTAGAGATTTAATAAAGGCTCAGACACTCAAGGCCCTTTCCAAAATACAGCAAGCAGCTATTTGGTATCAACACTGTTATGAATCGCTACACCTCATTATCAATCCTTGAAAAGGAAAACAAACCTCCCTCAAAACGTCTGTTTCCGAAGGACAAAGGCAATTAAGAGGGGCAGGTGAAAAAAAAAAAAAATACAATGACAGTGTATTAGAGTGACAGGGGAATTTAAAGATGCCATATGCATGAGGTAATATTTCCTAAATTAAGGCTTAAAGGCAACAGGAACTGTAGATTCCTCAAACCTGTTCAAAGTTGAATTTATCCCAGGTTGAAAACAGCCTGGAAGCACGACAAAGCTGGATTAATTCCTCTTCTCAACATACACATTTGTAAAGGTAGAAACCCTTGTGAACTCTATCTTAAAAAAGGTAATAAAATGTCGCTAATGTAAACATGGTAGTGTCTTAGTTATGGCAGTGTACCCAAAAAGAGACATAGCCATGCTGCCTTCAGCCTTCATACTATTCAGTGCTCTGCACGTATTAAAACGCTCCTTATTTCTACCCCTCTTGAGCTATAAAACAAAAATGAGCCACAATCATGAAATAAAATATTTTTTATATGTATTATGGCTATGTTCATGTACAAGTCAGTCACCCAATATCTCAATGACTGTTAATGAAACTGAAAGCCTAATTAGCAAGATGAGGGGAATAACCCCAGCTTTCTGGCCCATCTCCAGTATGAATAATTGCTTCTACCTATGCAAAATCCCCCGTCATTTCAATTAGGTAAAATATTCCTCACATCCTGCTCTTAAATTGCCGGGTATTGTTTATATTGCCATTGTAAGAGCTGCTGCATTCTACCCTGGGTACAGTTGCATTTTGATAGCAATAATGTGGCAACTCCTACTTTTAGTCATTTCGTTCAAAAACCCTAGTTTGGCAAAAGGCTGTCTGCTATCAGAAGAAGAACCAAGCAACTAAAAAAAAAACCCAACACTAATTTATTGTGCATATATTAATGACAGAAGTATAAAATCTGTGTAGAACACATGCAACACGTTAAGAGGTATTGAGGTATAAAAATAAGTCAATCAAGCATAAGCATCTCTTTGGCAATTCAGTAGCATAACATGCAGCCATCTCACCACACTATCACAACTTTGAATGTCTCAGAAAGCCAAAGCTAACACACCTCAAAAATGACTGTGAAATCCTACCAGTACATTAAAATACCCTTCTAAAAGCTCATATACATACACATCAAATTTAACAAGGAAGAGAATGAAGTCAGTCATCAACCTGCCCTTCCAGGGCCTCCAAAACCACAGCTGTACATAGGTACAACTAGACTTTGCTTCCTGCTCAGCAGTGTGCACACCCTGAATACCTGTTCCCCAAAACAGTCACCAATTCACCCCAATGCTTTTATTTTGCCTCACTCCATAATCTCCAAAATTCTCTAAAAAGCCTAAAATTTGGATTACAATTCATTTTAAATTGTTCATCTGACTAAAAAAAAATCCTAATTGAAAAAGGATTTAGAAGTTTTGTAGGTTTAATTAATGTTGATTTAAAGAGGGACATTTGGGGCTTATTCTTACTTCACCATATCAGAGTGTTTTCTTGCTCTCCTCTTTTGGGTCTGAACTGTCATTGAAATGGTTATTAAGTAAACTCCAGTGCTTACATTAGCCCACGGCCCTTTTATTCCACAGTTCACTCCTCCTTTATATGGCCCTATCCCTTAAAAGATACAGTTTTAACTGACTATAAAATCCACTTAGAAAGGTACTCACTGGTTTGAGTTATGAAAGTTTAAAGATACGTTTTATTTAGGAAAATATGCAAGCAGATATCTGCAGAAATTCACATTAACACTAACTGTACTTACTATTTCATGAAACATTTCAGTAACCACATCAGCAATTTATTGTTATTTATTGTTATGGCAGTACGGAAACTTCCACAATAAAATAAAGACCAGGAGTGAAAAGAGCTGTAAAACCATAAAAAAAAAGTTTTCTTTTTTCTTGTCCTGGCCTCCTAGGACTGTAAATCTTAGGCTTTCTTTTTCCTAAATTGTCTTCTTTCAAGGATTACCACTGTAATAAATACCTTTGCTTTCTACTGACTTGACACATTTTCTCCTGTAGATTCACTTCCTGTGGGAAACGTTACATCCAAAATTACACACGCACTACTGGAATTGCGATCACTGCCACAATTCTGTTCATGTATCACAAAAAGCACTAAGAATAGAGCAGCTTTCACTTTATCTTCTGTAAAAGGAATATCACTCTTGCATGGGAAATAGCAATATACATATAAAAATTTATTTCAAAATACAGTAGAAAATAATTTCCATTAAGTACACCTGCTGGGGAAAAAGCTGCACACACCAATGATTAAGCATAAGTGTGCATCTGTCCTTTAAATATGCATAGCAGTAATAGCTTAAATGCAGTTCAAATCATGGCCAGTCTTGCTGCATATACAAATCTGCACCAGGCAGTGCTAAATTAAGAAGCACCTCTGATAAGTTTACAAAAGATAAAGAAAAAATTGGTTGTAAACTCCTCTGCATTGCAAAGATCTCTTTTGTCTGTCAATCAACAGAAAAGTATTATTCCACCATCACAAAAGGCAAACCTTTGGAGGCAGTATAGGTCTGTGTGTTGTGCAAATGTGCAGTTGCTAAGAAGCAAATATGCTTCTCCTCTAATCAAATAGCCCAGCTCAGCAATGCTGCTGGCTTGGGGCAAGAAGCAAATTCCACCAGCCACAAACTTAGAAACAGTCTTGAATTATTTGTTGCTGACCGCTGGCTGAACCCTGTCCTGATGAGCACCATCACCATTAGCCACTTCTCAGTGTATTCCATCAACCAATGGCAATAGCAGCATGCTACAGCTCAGGCTGCAAGGAATTGATCAAACAGGGTAATGAGACTATTTCTTCATGGAGGTTATTTTAAATGAATATAAATATTTTCTTTCTACATAATTTGCCACAAAAGGTCACTGAACTCCCCGTGATTCTAAAGAAAAATGCTGTGGTATCCCCTTTATATATTTGAGTTAGGATATAGCCAACAAACAATTCTGGGCATTTTTGATGATCGTGTAAATCTTAATGAGGTGGCATCCCAGACAATTGATTAGCAGCAACGTTCTATCTTCACATTTAGTTACGAACAAAAAGAAGATTTGATGCTATTTTCGAAAATCATGATATACCCATGCCCTTAAAATCTTTCATGAGAGAATATATTCTATTCTCTATTTTGCTATTAACAATAGATCATGCATATTTAGCTATGCTTGCCTTACTTTGATATTATAGCCCTTTCTACAGATTCTTTCAACTGAACTCATATGTTAAAAATACCCACTTTGTGTCTGAGTCGAGTTACTGATGAGACCTGCATTCAAACACCCTGTCTGCTGTAGTTGTTTTCTTTAAAAAACTACTATAAGGAGACACCAAGACATACTTGAAATTTAATTCAAAGCAACTGCTACAAAAATCCCATCAAGGTCCTCCTGATCCCACACAAGATTTTTAATCCTATCATTTCCAGTACTAGACAATTTCTGCAATGCTGGGAAAACATGTAAATATTGATTTAAATACCAGTCTAATAGCATTTTATTAACAAAGGCATTACAATAGGATAGTACTACAACAGTGATAAAGAAATAGTGCTTATTATTTTCTACTTTTAAGGATAATAACGTAAATATATTTAAATAGCCAACCAAACACAATTGTTCACGTTTGAGAATTTTCAAGGTTACCTTGAATAATTTTAAGTAAATACTTTCAACACAAAAGAAAATTTATATTTACACCCAGGGATGAGTATAATTCATTCATCTGAGACACAGCACTTGAAAATGCAGGTTAAAATATAAATTTTAAAAAATATATAAAGGATTTAAATTGGTTCACCTTGTCTTGATTAATAGGAGTTCACTTACATAATAATAGAATAGGCTTCGGATATTTTTTTAAATTCACATACAATACTCAAAGCCTTTTTTTTTTTTTTTTAACATCACAGAATAAAAATGGGTTATCTGAAATTCTGCTCCTCTTATGTGGTTGGGATCCTCAGTTCCTCAGGCTTTTTTCTCCTCTAACTGAATGTCTCTGACCAGTAGAGGAAATATTTTTTTTAAAAAAATAAAGTAGTAAGAATATTAATAATAATTACAAAAATAGTTTAGATCAACAGGATTTTCCTCCCACTTCCCACCCCTATTAAAATACTATTTTCAGAGCATTCCTTTCTAACTCTTTGTCAATACCATCATTATATGTTGTATGGCAGTGAAGTGCATCTAAGGTTTGAAGAGAATAAAGCAACTCAGATGCGTTTGTTCTATTGAGCCACCATTTCTACATTTTTTTTTTTTTAAGAAAAGTTGACAGCAAAAATAAAACTGCAGTCCTGTGAGAAAAAAATGGAACTTTGTTGGCTATTTATTCCAAAACATAAAGCTTATTATATCTGTTACACAGACCCTACCAATTCTTATCGTTCATTCATAACATCTTTTAAAAGTCAATTTCCAAAGATAAAAAGGAAACAATTCTACATCAATGTTGAAGATGTTTAAAAATCTGTGAGAGGACATGAAGCTAGGACTATTCAAAACATACAGTATCCTGAGAAACTATTTTCAACATAGATTAAAGAAACCAATTTATACATAAATCCTATTTTTTCCTCAAAGCCATGTTAATATGTTAAGTCCTAAATTCCATTTAAAAATTTTAAAAAGTGGTCTCTTACAATACCAGTAAAAAACAACATTCATTTGGGGGGGCAGGAAGAAATCAGCATCCACTCGCAAAAGACTTCTTATCAACGGACTAACATTTGACAAAAATCAGTGGAAACAGCAAAGAAGCCAATACAACTTCCAGTGCCAAGGAGCCAGATGGCACTGCTGGAAAAATTATATCTACAGACTGGCAGCTTGATCCCATGATTATTGCCCAAGGGAGGAGGAAGAAGAAAACAAGAGGTATTTCAGTGTGATGGAGTAAATCAATTATCACCAGCTCACTACGGCATTTTCACATTATTTTTATACCACTTTCTAAATATCGCTCAAGTGAATGAGAGCACTGGAAGATTACAGCAATCTGAGGCAGAAAAAAAGGTGTGCCATACATTCAAAAAGCAATATGGACTTAAATGTACCTCTGCCAACTGCATTACACAGTCCATATTTCCAAATGAAAATTGCAGATATATTGTCTTTAACAAGTAAAAACAAAGTTTTTGTTTTGCTGGTTTTACTTTTGACCTGAAATTCCAAACGTTATCTACAAAGATTACAGACAAAAACATCTCTGCACTTCCCAATACGACTACATTCTTTTGTGTATTTTCAACTCTTAACATGCAGTTATTTTACACATACAATTACTAAGTAATCATTTTGGTAAAATATTTCAAAAATCTTTGATCAAACAAGTTTGTGGTAGTCTCACCAATTATTTTTCTGATAAAATAGAGTATTAAAGCTAGCTTCTGAAGAAGCTGTTAGAGAAAAATCAGCCCACTCCTACTACAAGGAAAGCAGATCTAGAAAACTAAAAGACAAGTTTTTCCCCCACTACCTTCATATGCATATATATTCAAATTACTAAACACAGAATAGACAGAATTCCAAGAATGTATTAGACTCGCCCCGTGAAAACAGGCAAGGTTAATATTTTTTTTAAATGGAAGTCAATGACAACACTTGCCTTAACTTCTTTTCCAAGAAACTGTAATAATATGGCCCATTTCCGGTACCCATCCTTGCAAAAGAACACATCCTATTACCTGCCAAAAAGACTTGGACCACCTTCATTTCACTTGTCTCCAACCCATTTTCATCTTATCGCACAGCCACGTACACAGCCTAAATATCTTTCTGCTCCCATTCATATTATTTCAACACTAATCCTTTTCCCTTACCTCTTCAATGTAAAGCAGCGGTGCACAAGTGCAGATATGTGAAACACATAATAAACTAACTGCACCTTTGAATATGTATTGTGAGTATTTATACCTCACCCATGTCCAAGACGCGAAAGCCCGGTCCCTGCAGTGTTCAAGGCCAGGCTGAATGGGCCTTTAAGAACCTGGTCTAATGAAAGATGTTCCCGCCCATGGCAGGGGAGTTAGAACTAGATGATTTTTAAGGTCCCCTTCATCCCAAACCATTCTATGATTCTTTGATGCAGAGAAATACAAAATGGGACTGTTGAGTAACAAGCAAAAGTTGTTTTATATGAAGAACAGGGTAACTCTGAAAAGGTATTATCAGGCCCTGATGTACCTTGCATTAAGTAACGCGTGTCCAGGTAAGCAGAGTAAATATACAGAAGGACAGGAAAATCTCATTTAGAGCAGTAGAGGTTTTCCTCCATTATGTAGTGTAGGTTCATTCATAATTCCTTGCCCAAAAGGGGCTCAAAACTATTTCTGACTAGCAGCAGTAGAGAAGACAAGACCAAGACACTCACAGGATGTTACCTATCATTATAGTGATATTTAGTGGTGAATAGGCTGTGCCTAATATTAGTTAAGAAACTGTAGGAGTAATTTTAGTTCGGAGAAAACATGGCATTCAGCAGGTTTAGTCTGCTACTCTACTCTTAAATCCTATCGTTTTAAGCAATCCAAGTAAACATCTATAAAAAATTACTGAGGAAAATATCAAACTAATACTGCCTAGTGACAGATGTCCAAAGAAGTATGGTTCCTGCTGAAAATTTTTAAGTAATTAACAACTATCTGCAACGTCTTCTTGAGAAGGCCAGTAATGAAATAGTCCATTCAGTAGATACCATAAAGATTTAATCTACTATGTGGGAGTTTTTTTGCAAAACAATTCAATAAACCTTTTCACAACATAGTTTTTACTTTTCCACTCAAATTTAATCTCAACATTCACAAATATTAATCCACCGCAACCTTGCTTTTTTCTAAAAGCAAACAAACCCAAATCCACTAAAATTAATGTCCGGACTACCTGATGCCTGGTAGAAAACAGGCCTGTTTGATTCTTGCTTAAGATCTACAGATTCACTTTGCACCTCTACAGAAAGTACTAATCAGTTAATAGGCAAAAACAGAAACATAGGAAAAATCTTTTTGTGTTCATCCTTGAGACAAACCATGAATTACCACACAGAGCATTGTTTTAAATAGTTCTGATCTAGTCTAAAACAGAGAAAACACTATGGATAAGTAGAGCTTTTTCTCCCCAAGATGTTTGTGACTACTACATAGCATATGCTGAAGACAGACCCATTTTTCTGTCGTACATGGTAGATTTCAGGAGAGAAAAGATGCCTCTTGCCTTGAATGCCAAGCAGCATCAATCTGTCGGACTTGATCTCCTCTAGCACCACAAGGTACCCACCTCAAGGTGCCACTGGAGTAGTGTGAAGCTGTGCTATCATCTACAAATGATGCATCTTTCTGGTTCTAGGAGGAAAGGAGTAAGGAGCAGAATGGAAGCTGCCTTGCCACTACTGCTTGGCAGGAAGAAAGAGGAATTACAGGGAAATCAGAAGGTAGAAATTCACTCAGTCAAGATAAAGCACCAATAAGGTCCTAAAATCATAATTAACTGCCTTCAAAACATACTTGAAAAGCTTATCACATATCCAAGAGGCAGAAGGAAAACCTCTCCTCTTCCTTTTTATGTCAGCTCTTTGTAATGTATAAGAATCAAATTAGAAGAACATTAGGCCAACAAGCAATATAATGTAAATAGAAAAATCCATTCACTTCAAGTTTCTGGGCTTTTTTTTAACCATAATACTGTTATATATCTTGAATAAAATTATGATCCACTATGAAAAAGAAACGGGTTAAGCAGGTTATTATTTAGTTTTTATTGTGAATATTGTTCTATGCAGTGGTGGAGTATACATGGCTGTTTTGTTATTGCTCAGTCACTGAAGCAACATAGATGAAATAAAATGAGCAACAAACCATGTCATGTCTCCCATGGGAGAAAGGTAAATGTTAAAAGAACACGGGGGTTTATTGTTTGATAGGAAGTTTTTCATCATGATAATTAGAAGTTCAAACATTTTAGTATCATCAATTTGTACACACTGTTAACCTACACAATGCCATTTTTAACTTTATTGTTGACTTTATTAGGGCCAAAATTTCACTTATAATTTCTGCTTCCTATCAGAAATTACTCCCTTATGTTCTGTACAAATGGTTTAAATCAAATTTAATTAGATTAGTTTTACATATTTCAGATGCACTTTTTTTTTAAACTTCTTGCTTCTCCACCTAAGTCATTGCTGCTATATGCACCGCTATGGATCCTTCAAACAAACCAGCAAGCAACCAACCAGTTCAGCTGTTTGTTCTTTCCATAAGGTTTCAAAAGCAGCTACATGTGGAAAGTTATAAAGATTCTATTCAGTCTTCAAAAATATGCATTACAGAAGGAAAAAAAAATAGGAAATACACAATTGCCATGTCTTTTATGGACAAAAGAGAGTCGAATGTCAACAGATTGACAGAGTTTAGGGTATGTATTCTCTCCTAGCAGAGTGCAGCACAGGGACAAGCTGTCCAAGGGACAGTGCAATTGCACCACTAGAGATTTTTAGGCAAGATGAGGCAGGTGCCCACCAAGAAATATCTCAGGCAGACTATGGGTGACACATTGATTTCACTCTTAAGGCCTCTCCTATTCAACAAGGAGTTGATCTTCTTTACAGCTTCTGACAATTTCAACGAAGTTAGCACCCTCTTCTCATATGTTAAACAAACAGATTTGCATCTGGGAATTTATGCTCATATGGTTGGTCCCCACGTGCACCAAAATCCTTAAACACAGACTCTTAAAAAATGTTTCATATTTTAAGTTCCTCTTCAGTATGTTTTACTTTTCACTGTGTTCCATCAGCTTGTAAAAAATTGTATTCTGGGTGACATATAAACTGTCCACAAGTGACTCTGACTAAATTTGTAGTGATGCATCCTTCCTCTGACAACCTCAGTATACCACATTAGGAATTATAGACTTCAGTCTTCCTGCTTAAGACTGCACAGCTGATTACAATTTCTAGAATTTTGAAAGCAACATTTCTGATCATATCTCCTTCTCAGCCAGAAATGCAGAATCATAATCCCCTTCACAATTCTGACAAGAACTAGCATCCCCTCAAAATAAAGTTAGCATGCCGAAGCCCAGTCTTTACCCATTTTCCAGATGATGGACTACTGCCCTCCTGACAGTTCCTAATAAGAGTATAGAGTAGAAGACACCTTTTCTCATCGAAGACCAGGTGTCCAAGTAAACACAGATCTTGCTTCCCCTCAATATGACCTTTAATATGCAATCTTGAATATTAAAAGAGATATAAGGACTAATAAAATACCTGGTTTTCTGCCTTCAATGAGATCTACCAACGAGACAAACAAGACAAATAAAGAAGTTTCTCACTCCTTTGAAGGGCTGTCATGCACTTAAGTTTGCACCTCTCTCTCCAATACTGAAAGCAAGTAACTAATCTCCTACAATAACTCAAAGAAACTTCCAATGTTGTCATCCCCAAGACAACCAAACATCCTCTCTATACACATGATTATGTTACTAAAAAGTGGTATACCAACACAAGACTGGAGGGATAAGAAGGGCAAAAGGAGAAAGGATAGAAATTCCTAGTTGCATTTTCCATTCTCGAACCTTTGATACCTTAGTTGCTAGCCGTGCTCAACCGGCTCTGCGAGGAACACAGTTTTTGCTTTAATATAGTGCCTCAAAAATAAACTCAGTAGGAATGTAGTTGAAGAAAAACACTTGTGTGTATGCACAAAGACAAAACCTTACACAGAACTATACCACCTTCTTCAGTGACAGTATTCAAACAACTATAACTAACAAATAGGAAAAATAAGGGGGGGAAAAAGCTTAATCAGTATTTGTATTTGAGACTTAAAACGTAAAAAGAAGCAGCATGCAAAATTCAGTCACACAATTTTGCATTCTCACTTAATCAATCAAACTGCAAAATGTGATGCTCACATTAAGTAAATACTATAGCTCATGTAAAATAGTTTACTCCAGCCTGCAAAGACTTGTAAAGAACTTTTCCAAAGCAACTACATGAAAACAAAGTGCTGAAGCCTGTTGCTTTATCCAAAAAATTATAGCAAGAAGATCATGTTTCAGGAGCAATAAATTTTGCTCGTTTTCAAGACTGCACTTTGATGACAAACAGTTAAAGCACAACCCTTTCATTTAACTCTGTTTCCTCAAAGTTCTCCAAGTGCCCAGTTTTGCTTGCTCCAGCCCTACCTTCCTCCACTTCAACTATGGAGGAATTAAATAAGAGATTCTCTGATTGTTTAAAAATTTTCTACTAAAAAGCATGTTTTACTCATAAACTATAGCCAAATATGATAATCTGAAGAGCATACAAGTCCTCAGACACATTTTTAGTACTTCATTCATCCTTACATTCTCAAGGCAACATTTCTAGACCTTCCATAGAAATGGTGATGATCTAAATTATTTCATCACACCATTCACTGTGATCTTTTAGATCCAGTAATTATCCAGTTACATACTCCCTGCAGAGCCAAGCAGACATGTCTTCTTCAGAGGTCCACTTACAAAATCAGAAAGTTTGGTCCTTTAATACTAGTGACATTTCTTACTATAGAATCAAGTTACCATACCATAAACCAAGAAACAAAACAAAAACCAAAAAAAAAAAAAAAACAAAACCTAGAAAAACCTGTTTAAAAAAATCCCAATATATCATAAAAGAAGATTACAGTGTTATTAAACAGGAAAATTTAAGCCTGCCACCGAACCTGTATTTAATATCATCCTAGCAAACTTGAAAATTAAATGAAAAATAGTAACTTTTTTTCCCATTTACTTCTCAACCAAAAGTAAGTTTGTTTCCAACTTGAAAGACAATCTTGGTATTTCAGTTTTAAAGTATTTTGGTGTGCTTTGGTTTTTAACTAATCAAGACATATGTATTTCCCACTACATACATTCTTCAATACACAGATGGAAGGGGAGTAAGAAATTACAAGACATAACATTGTTATACAATGTACTATACAAAAACCTGTCATTTAAGTTGCAAGAAACCTAGTCATCAATAAGTGAAAAAATACCTCGCTCAAAAATCAATTATGTTGAGTCTTTTGTATAGAGAAGTAGTACACCTTTCAGGCAACTGGTATTAATGAGTAGACATGGCTATAGAATCTCCATCTGTTTTTCTGACAAAGCTGTGACTACTCCAGTCTCTCATTGAAATTCCATTAATCTGGTGCACCAAGGACCAATGCGAAAATCAAAACTCCATCTAACCCTTTATCAGCTCACAATAACCTACAAGTGAACTCTGCCTGTTAGCATACAGCAAGTTATGATTTTGCTATCAATCAGGCTGTTAGCCAATAAAAAAAAAAAAATCAAGTTAAGGCCAGAGTGCCTGGGTGTGCTGTTTGGTTTGGTCTGTCTTGTTTTTCAGTTTGTTATTTTATTTGGGGGTTTTGTTGTGTTGTATCCCTCTTCCAATTTCTGTAGGGTATCTGGACATGTAAGCCCATGCATCATTCTCTTTCATTGTGATTTAATTGCTGCCAGCAATCAAGTCAAAGCATCACTGAAGTGTGCTTGAATTTCATTAGATGATATAACTTATGCTACTTTCCTACAGTACCTAATAAACCATAAAGAAACCAAAACACATATGGCTTGAGGGAATAACTGGAAAATTAGGTGGCCATTTGGGAACTGAGTGAACTTTTGAACCAGAGGAACAGAGAAAAAGAAATATTAAAAGGAAAGACAGACTTAGAATGCACACAGAGACGTGGAGGTTTGACCTTTTCAGTACCTAGAAAATTACATTAGCATTATGAAAAATACATATCATGTTTAGAGTTTATAATCCATCAAAGTTTAGATACTTTGTTAGTGCCTACCATAAGGTAAAAGTCAAAAGGACAACATAACAATCAGATTTGACAAAAGGCCTTTAGGTGACCTGTGCTAATTTAGTTATCCCATACTTATTGTTAAATGGATTATCTCGCTTGTAATTAATACACCATTAGACAAAGGTCACACAAAAACTCCAGGATTTTACAATGACTGTAACCTACACATCATACACTAACTCTTTATCTGTTGCCAAGCGTGTGCCTTCACAAATTATGTTTTGACAGTAATGCCACAAAGTCAAATTGTGACACTTTCAGAAGTCATACAAACCTTGCAGCCTGACTCAAGTATATAAAGAGAAATGCCTTGGGGTTTTTTAGCAGAAAATATGTGTAGGAGGTTTTACATAATAATAGGAATTGATTCAAATATAAATAAAGATCACCTCAATTTGGTTACCTACAGATAGGGCCCTCTGTTAATGCTGAGAGCCTTGATCCTACACAAATCAGGTTTTAGATGTGTACAGAGCCCTGCTGAACTGAACTGGTAATCATATAAGATCAAACATCTACCTTAAAAACCCCGTTTCTTGAGCAGGATTTAAATATTGAACATTAACAGACTGCTAAAAAACTAAAATACAGTATTAAGCTTCAACAAACCCATTTATGCCTATTAGAACTGAAACAAATGGCACCTCTGGGGATCAATCCACCTCCTATAAGATTTTTCCCAACATACATTTTCATACACAGGCTAGGCGGCTAGACTGGAATGATGAATTATATATGTTAAAATCAAAATGGTCTTAGAATGACACATTAGACATTCAAAGAGAAAAAGAGGAGCACTGTTTACTCCAATAAATTATGTATTTAAAGATCAGAATTTACCACTTTCTCTTAAATTTTCCTCATGCTACACTCCCACTAGGTAATTAAAGAGGATTTATCACAAAATACAGAAGGACCAGCAAGTTAAAATCACCTCAAATATAAAAGAATCACATCCTCTATATTTCTACCTAAACTGGTATGAATTGTTGAGCAGCTATTATACCTACTCTCGTAACTTCCAAAACAGGCTAAAAATTCATCACCCATCTGTACAAACTCATATGGTATTTCACACAGTCTTGCATCAGCATTCTTCAGCCATTCATTATTTAGGTTATGAACATTATCACTTTTCTCTTGATTAACTGTTTTGAAACAATTCCATAATCATATCTCCTATTAAACAGTCATATAATTTTGTCACATACCCTTTATGCAATCAGTACCATGTTATTAAGTTACAATTAGAAATAATGATAAGATTATGTTTGTAAGCAAAAATAAATACACAGAAAGTTGCATTCATCTGTAGTTTTGAAAATTAGCTTGGGTTTTCTAAAAGCCATACTCAATTTGACTGATAATTACACTTCAACCAGAGAGCAAAAAGCCCTGGTTTTACTTTTTTTAATAGAAGGTCATACTGCCAACATGCAATAAGCGCAATATAAAAAAAAAAAAAATTGTGATTATTATTGTTATACATTTTACAGAGTTCTGAACATAAAAAAAAAATGCATTATTCTGAATCAGTGGTTAGAAGGTTTATCACTTATGCATGTACTTGACTTATCCCTGTTCTGCAATAGACATAATTTTATACCTCATAAAAGCAATTTATGTTTCCAAAGGGAATAATCCGGATAATATAAAATGTGGAGTGCTACATTGCAGGAAGCATATTTTCATTCAGCAATTGTATTTCGAGATGGAGCTGCACAGTTTGATCATCATATCATGTCAGAAAACATCATTCACTAGTAAGTCTATCTAACTTCTAGTGCCACAAATTAATATACATCGTTAATTTATTTGTACATATACTTAATTTACTGCCATATATTATCCATAGAAGGTGTTTATATTATATATACAATAAACTAATCTCAAAAATATGGACACTATGCTAAAGCAAGCTTGTTAACTGTTGAAATATTCAATTGTTCATGTCTTCAGAACAGTCGCATTTAGCATTAAACTTAATCAACACAAAATAAAACAACATGGAAAACAGCTATGGAGTGTAGACTTTTTTTCAATGCAAACCCAAACTTAAAATTTATATAACAAAAACATTGTACAAAAGACTGTCTTAATGGAAGGAAACACTGTAGGAATAATTAATTTAATATTTTATGAACCTATTCTGCATGGAGTTTGCAGAAAAATATCAATCACATAAACTGTTTCATTATTTATTAGATAAATAATACAGTAAGCCATTAAGTAGCACAATAAAATTAAGCAAGAATCTGATAATGTTGAATTAACAAACAATTTGTTACTACAAATATTCACACTGGTTTAGCCACTGATCTATCTTTAAAAACATATGCATCTACAGAAGATGCTTTGTTATCAAATAGAAACACCATGTAAATTCGAGACAGCTTCACTATGCTCTAGGACCACTAGAGAGAGCTCTTCAGTTCCTTTAAAGGTTTTTGTAAAGGTAAGAAAAGTGTCCAGCTGTGCTGCTTATCTGTTTATCTGTTTTCCAACACCAACATTCACATCACGGGGATCTGATTATATCAGTTCATAGCAAACTGGCAAATCTAGTACATTCTAAGGTAAACAGTGTCACATACCATCAGAAGGTGCTTCATCCTCTTTATCATATCGGTCAGACGCTATTGAGATGCTATCAGGAGGCAAAGAAAGAGAGTTCTCAGACTCTTCCTCATCTTCCAGCTCTGTAAAAGTCAATACACATTGTTAGTTAAATAGTCTATCACACAAATACATAGAATAAAAGTAAAGAGGATATTAATTCCTATCTGGAACTGAAAAAATCCTATTTCTCATGGACACTTGCAGGCTCCAGCGCAGCTGTGAGCAATGCCATTCTAGGGCTACCTTCTGACCCGATGCGTAAATGCGGCTGGAGCGGTTTCCCTAAACGCTGTCATATAATGAACCTGCTCCCAGCACTGCACAGCTGGCAGCTTCTCACAAGGGGGGAAAGAAACACCACAGCAAAGAGGGGGGAAGAGAAAAATCTGGCAGAAGGGAAAAAGGAGAGCACCAGGCTCCGAAGTTCTGCCTGTCCTAGTGCAGGATGGAGATGCAGCAACTTCCCTCCCAGGAAATGCCAAACTACTGCTGGCAGCAGTTTGTTGACCTCTGCCCACTTTCACTTTTCTTCAGTGTAATTAGGCACTGCTTTGCAAATTGTGTGTGTACTCCTCCCATGAAACTAGAAGTGGAATCGCCGTCTGGCAGCACCTGGTAAGAACCTGTGGCTTGATGTAGCATTCTGTTAACGAATTTCTTGCCCAGCTGAAAACCCCACTACAATAGATACAAAACCTACATTATCAGCTCATCTAATGCACTCTGATCAGTGTCATGCATAAGTGTGAAGGTCTGGGAAAGATATTGTGAAATCAATATTAGCCAAGGCTTTCATCTAATTAGGCAAAATTTAACTTCTTCCCGAAACTCAGTATATTTTCTCAGATATGTTTAATACACCTAGGCAAAGAAGACGGCGGAAAAATAACAAACTACATTGCTCCTAAAAAAAAAAAGTTTTGGTGAAGGAGAAAAAACTAAATACGGTGAAAATCACCAGACCAGAATCACAAAGTTGATGCTCCAATAGCTTAAATGGCCCTCAAATTTCTTGAAAACCGTGCAACACTAAATCGTTCAAACACTGCCTTTTGGTATATACATACACGAAAAGCTTTCCAGAGACTTCCAAATATCCTTCCCTATTCATGTGTTCCCTTTTGGAGCACTGGATGGGAAAATTAATTTCTAAGAATCCAAAATAAACCCATGCATAGTGAAAATATTCTTCTCCACAGACACAGGAATTGCTTTCATCAGTAAGACTGCCTAGCCACAGCTGAGTTTTACCCCCTCCCATTTAATAACGGAAACACACAGAAAATTCAGAGACTCTGTCCAGAAAGCACCATGGCTGTTTGTAAAGAACAGCAAGATTTCTATACAATAACAACAAAGCCTGATATTTGCTTTGCTAGAGTTCTTTTATATTTAAAGGTTGTCAAATACCAGCTCGCTTTCCCTTCATTAATTTAGTATGCTTTTCTTGGGAAAGCTTCCTTCCAAGCTCCCATGCCATTTAACAACTGCTCTGAATCTGAACCTGACTCCAATCTATTTTTGACACAGCCACCTTCCAGTAGCACGCCAGTCATCGTGTTAATCTGATCAAAATATTTGCACTTCATCACACCTGTCAAACCAATCAAAAGTAAATTATTTCTCTCTAGAATTCACCTCTTCCTCCAAACAGAAAAACACAGAGCAGATAGCATATGAACAGAAAATAATGCCATATTTATAACCAGCACGATCATCTTTCACACTTAAGAGGCCAGACACCAGTTGCCAGTCTTTTTTTGCCTATATATATCTTATTAGATGATACACTCCATATAAAAAGAGCAAACATGATATTCACAACCTATACAACGGCAAAAGTTGTTCCACTCTTTTCCTGTCCTAAACTTTTACTAGTACTAGAGTGCATAGAATATATGTGTAGATGTAAGCCCTGGTTGTCAACCAAAAATGTCCTCCTACCAGCTATGCATAAACATGTTATCATTTAACGTTCATGAAAGTGCCAGCATAAATTTAAAATATTAGGCTGTATTTCTAGCAGAAAACAACTGCACAAACACCACACTGCAGCACATATAATTCATGGGCTGAATAGCAAACCTTAGTATATTTGAATAACACCTGTGGATGACAAGTAGGTGAGTACATACGTAGAAAGAACATCCCCAGATAATTTTGCCCCACTCAGCAATACATAATCTCTTATTTAAGTTTGCATAGCTGCACTGTTACCTTGCTCTTCCGCTAAGTCACCATACTACCGTTTTCCAACTATGCTTAGGATTTCAAATTCAGTAAACATTTGTGCTTTACTTTCATATAAAAGCCAGGTGACCTAGGAACAAGGGACTTTTTAATACATACATATTTAGGGCATACCATATACCTATCCCAGTTTGTGTCAGTTTTGGCTTGAATAAATTTTTTCACAGTAGCTGGTAGCAGCCTATGTTTTGGATTTGTGCTAAAAACGGTGTTGATAAAACAGGCATATTTCAGTTACTGCTGAGCAGTGCTTACAGAGTCAAGACCTTTTCTTCTTCTCACACCACCCCACCAGTGGGTGGGCTGGGGGGGCACAAGAAGCTGGGAGGGGACACAGCTGAGACAGCTGACCCCAGCTAACCAAGAGGATACTCCATACTATATGATGCCATGCTCAGCATATAAAGCTGGGGAGAAAAGAAGGAAGTGGGGGACATATGGAGTGATGATGTTTGTCTTTCCAAGTCACTGTTACTAATGATGGAGTCCTGCTCTCCTGGAAATGGCTGAACACCTACCTACCCATGGCAAGTGATGAATTAATTCTTTGTTATGTTTTGCTTTTGTGTGCAGCTTTTGCTTTACCTATTATATCAACTTCATATCAACCCATGAGTTTTCTCACTTTTACCCTTCCGATTATCTCCTCTATCCCAGTGGGGGCAAATGAGCGAGGGACTATGTGGGCCTTAGTTGCCATCTGGCATGAAAACCATGACGCAGTTATATACTGTATTTGAAACAACAAAAAACATGGCAACACTGTGTGTAGATTTAGAATAAAACAAGTTTTTGTTCTATGCCTACAATATCCAAATTCAAAATGCTCTTAAAACAACCAAAAAAATAGAAGTGTTGAAAGTGTTAAGAAGAAAGAAATTACACACTCAGTGCTTTACAGTTGTCAAAGCATTCTCTAGATATTAAATCCTAAATAAGGCTTGAAGACTTCCAGGGAAAAAAAGCCCTCACTGAGAAAGACAATCAGAACAAACATATAAACCCTATGTCATACAATACTACGTTTAGGTACTCACACTTTACATGAAAAATGTGGAGAATAGGTGGCAGACTCTGGATAGAGGTACAAGCAACCCGCACTCATGAAGGACTAGATTAAACAAAAAATCCTCAATTTTTTACTTTAGAGTAAATAAAAATAGTAGCAAATAAATAATAGTTTTCGTAAATTTATATTATACACTGAAGAATACAATCCTTTAATCATCTAATTTGTACAGAAGAACTGCAGGCATTTCAATAGGAAAGCTGACTCATTGTGCTCTGGAGCTTTAACAGGCAACATTTCACATGTTTATGTACTGGCATAAAAGAAAGACTACTTCCTGGTATCAGCCTTGGGGTTTTTGCCTCCTAGTTCCGTCAGGGTTAAAAGATATCTTAGGACCGTATGCTATTAATATATAAAGGTATTGCTCCTGACAGTTCACAGAGGCTTCCTGTTGATCCCATGCCATCTCCTACATTCCCACTCAGGGTAATGCCTGTCTTTTCTCCACTTTACATGCTCCTCCATCAACGTGTTTCATTGAAGTTTATACTCCAACTATGGAGTAAGAGCAGACAGAATTGCATTTGAAGCTCCATGTGTTACTCCTTGAACAGTCAGAGGAGTCAGTGTTGAGCAGCACAAACCATTACTCTCTTCAGGTGCCAAGTATCTAAAAATACACTCAAAGAGCATCAATAAATTAAAGAAAAGCATTCAACTTGCACTTATGTAATAGAAAACCGAACTACAAAGCAACAATGGGCATCAGGTAAATGTATCCAATACAATTTGCAGGCATAATTGAAAGCACTGCTGCCTAATCAAACATCTAAAAGCAAAGCATGCTCAAAGAAAATGTCTATAGACTCATTAGTTGGCAGCCATTCCATTACAATCACACATAATGTCAGTAGTGCCTTGAACCCATGCCAATGACAACAGCATAATTTTTGCATCTCATTTCTATGGTCATAAAATTAATGACCAGTTTAAAAATACTTCTTTGCAAAAGTTATTGCCTAAAGAAATGACATCAATGTGTCCCTGTTATGCAGCCACAAGTATAATTATGGAGTTGATGCTCATTAATATAGTTCCTTGTTTCCCCAGAATAACATGATTTATCTGGATGTTGGGGAAAAAATAGATCAATTAAAGGTAGGTATTTAACAGTCACGATAACAAAAATATGTACATGAACTGACCCTATTCTCCAGTTTCTGCAACTTAAACTAATCTCTTATAGGTTTGATAGCAGAATCAATATTTTATGATGTCTGTTAAAAAAAAAAAAAAAACCATACAATGTCATTCCTTATTAAATGCTACCTTTTCCATTACAGCTTATTTATTGATTCAGGAAATAATGCATACCAAAGGGTAAGTTTACCACATTAGGAATGGAGCATTAAACAAACTCTCTTCATTGTAACAAGGGCTGTACTTCAGTTCCTACCCCCTGTTCTGAAGACTTTCAACAAATTTAGTTGGTTCAAGCTCAATATAATGAATAGGACTACACTACATTATAAAAATCCAGCTTAAAAAAAATCCAGACTTTTTTTTCCCCCAAGAATTCATTTTTTTCTGCAGCAGTGAGATTATAATAATGAATTCCTAAGCTTTAAAGATACTGCTTACACCACTTACTCTAAAAAAGAGCAAGCAAGATGTTTCAGCCAATGCCTCTGAAAGAGACTTGCTAGCTCATATCCTCAGATAACTAAACACTTTCAATTTATTTCTAAAAATGTCTAGACAGAATGATGCATTAAAACTGCTCAAGTATAAGAGAAATAAAACAACTCACGAAAATAAAAAGACATGTAGGTCACACCACCCTGCTTCTTGCCATTTCAGAAGGTCCCAAGTCAGAGCAGGCTGAAATCAGTTCCTCCTGTGCAATCTCTGCTGCAGTAAGAACCCACCAAACAAAGGACTGCATGAAGCTATCAAGCAGACCAAGCAAGGTTCTCACCACACAGTTTTTCATAAGAACAAGTAGGCAAAGCTGCTTTCAAGCTGGCAGGGGTATACTTTACCCCCTTAATAGGGGCATCTTAAATTTTTTAGGATGCTACTGACCCAATCCACCAATCACCCTGCAAGACTGGATTCTTCTGACAACCAATTTTTCAATGTATGCTTTGCCATGCAGTCTGCTCCTACACACTCATTCCTGAAGGGCCTTCTAGGGTGCCCTATTAACACGATGATTTTTAATGGCTTGTTTTCTAAAGGTCAAGTAGAAACTCTTTAGCGGCTACTTCTTAAAACAATACTGAAACAACATTAAGTTTGCAAGCAAATACGCTTCAAGCAAGAAAAGCAACTGCAACTTTTACATGCTGAGTTGCCTCTCATTCTTATGATGCATGTCACAACAAGACCCTTTTGTATTGCACTGGTGGGTGTATCGTGTGTTACTGGAAAATTGCGCTTGGCACGGACACTTCACAGTTAACAGCTGCGTGTAGCTGAAAGGGGCAACAGCGACTTGCCCACAGTGAAACCTCCCAGACTTCTGGGATAGAGTGATATTTGGCACACTTTTAATGCATTTGATGGTCTCTCCAGAAATACATCATGATGATCCTCAAAGAGCTGGGTAACAACTAAGCCGAATCTTTCCCATTTATGGTCAAATACTAACAAAGTATTTATGCTCTTGACAAAAAATTTCAAGTGTGTTAAAATATAGGACTCGCATGCACATGTGGTTCTGCTGACCACAAGATACCGACTCCCTTTCTCAAGTCTGAAGAGACTCCTACTTGCTGCCATTTCCTGAAAAACAGTGTACAGAGGGGAAAAAATTAAAAAAGGAAATACCACCTCTTTTCAAAAACAGAAAAGAAAAAAATATAAAATACAAACCCTTTGCATACAGTGCTACTCTAACAGCTTGACTATTTCCAGGAAGCAGAGGTTTCAGGCTCCAGACACACTCTGCTCTGCCAAGAGCCAGAAGCATCTGAGTCATCTGAAGGTTTCCTACAGGTGCTTCCAATAATTACATAGTGAATAACACCAATGCTCTAGAGACACAGATTTACCCTCTATTATGCTACAATGAAAAAAAAAACAAAAGTGGACCATCATCAGTTTTTATCAGAGTGAAAAATGCTAGTTAGAAAATGTCATGTCATAATTTTCTGCATAATTTAGTGCTGCAGATCAGATATGAGGTGCACTGAATGCTTTATGGAGAACTGGTTCTGCAAATTCCCATAGTATGACTCAATCTGGCTAGTACTTTTGGTGTCTCACTTTCAACATCGAGCCAAAATATTTTGTGAAAAGTGATTAAAAATATATATTTTACTAAAATAAATGCATAGAACAGATGGCAAGTGAACTTCAAACACAAATACAGTTTCTAGAGCTTAGAGTGCTTCTGCCAACTTTAGCACTATTTTTAGCATAAATTGAAAACAAGGTTCTTTTAACTAAACATTTTGGCAGTCACAGTATTGATTCCATTAATCTCAAAACAGAGAAATGCCAAAAACTGTATTAAGTCAGAATCCTTGACAAAGTTCAGACTTTTATACCCTTAGATGAATATTAGTCTTACAAAAAATGAATCCAATTTGTACGCAAATTACCTTTGTTTTCAAGTTTCTTCCCAATTCTGAGATTTAGAACAGGTTGCTGAGTGTGACTACAGCTTTGTAGTTTTGTTTAAACTGCTTAGGTCAAGAGTCAAATATTTCAAATTAGAAGAAAAAAAGGCAGCAGTGTCTAAGAGAAAGACATTTCTACAGAGTTCTTCAATTTAAAAATAAAATAGATACAATAAATGTCTAATAAAAAAATAAAATTCAATGAAAGGTCAGTGGATTGTATATAAATATAATTGTACATTTTTGGTCATAAGAACAACATGGACTTACTTCATTCATAAATCAACAACACACTTAATAGTAAAAGTCAATGTTAAATCAGGTAACACATCACACACGATAATTAAATATCTTCCCACACAATTAATTTTGTGTCTTTCACTTGCATGTGTACCCACTTCTCCTAAAAAGCTTCATTTTTTTTCAATCTATATAGACACAAAAGATGTTTTTGTTAGCATATTTACTGACCTGACAGACAACCTCAGAAGGTTTCTTTCTAGGAGGATTCAAGAAAGTCCTCAAATTCGTCAATCTGGTTGCAAAGAAGTACGTATGCACTTTCTGAGAGAGATGCACATGGGTGATTATAGTTTTAAGGAGCCTGGTTCTACTTGTATACATGCTCTTCAAATTTTTTTTATTATTATTATTCTTTCAAGCCTCTTTGCTTTATCCTTATGGAAGGCAGGATTCTGTATGCTATTGGTCAAAGTCCATAAAACAAGAGTTTACAAATAGCTTAGTCAAACCAGCTAGTCACTGCGTGCAAAGTCAGTGGAACTTCAAGAACACTCAGTGATGAAAGAGAGTGGAGTGAAAAGTATGCCCACAACACATATTTGTGGAACAACTCACAAGATGAAGGAGCCACTGTTTGACCAGAGTCAAGTATCATTATGTCCTACAGGAAATATATTAATTTTGAAAGTGTTAGTCCACTTCTTTCAGCATCCAAAAATACTTCTGGATGCCTCTGAAAGCATGACAGGTCTCAACTCACAAGAGTCTTGAAAACAGCTGATGTAGTATAACTACTATACCATGATAACATACCATGACAGTATGAACCATTCTTCACCTTCCCTTTCAGCTACAACAGAGATTATTTTATTTACATTTTAAAAATGAAGTAACTGCTACCACAAAACCAAGAACAGTAAATATGGAGTTTAAATACACACAGTAGTTTTTATTCTTCCTAGTTTGCTTCAGTGTAGTTTCCACATTCCTGCTCTCACCCTTCCTTTTTTTCCTAAAAGATATCATCCTTTTTTCACCTTGTATGTTGAGACATTTCTCCTTTCTCTGGAGGGGGTGGAACTGACCATCACTGCCTTCTGAGTTTTCAATAGTTTCCAAATTTTCCATTTTTCAAATTTCTAGGTATGCACAGAGGTATGAAAATGTGCACAAAAGTTGACCTCCCTCAGCTGCTGACACTGCTTTGTTACACTAGAAGCTGGCCAAGAATCTGACTGCTTATCTCCATGTGAGTCCTTTGTTCTACACCTACGAAAGTCATGCCTAATTTGTACAGTCCTAAAGTAAGAATGACACAACCAAATAAAGTTTAGCACACGCTTCTTGAACTCTGGAAATTATACCAACAGCTCATACCACTGAATCACATTCCCTCAAATATTTTGCAAGTAAGTGCAGACTCCTATTTCTCATAATTTTTTTATATTCCTGCATGCAGCAAATGCACAGTAATTTGGAGAAATGTATCCTTGCTTGCAGAAAACAATGGTATAACTTTCATTTTATTGAAAAATACTGAAAACTAAGGTGTCAGTGTTCGCAAGCCTCAGAATTTATACATAGTTCTATGACCTGAACCAGAGATTTATCAAGAGAATTTTTTAAAAGGCAATATATCCTTCTTAAGAATCAAATGTACTCTAATAAAAAGAAGAAGACTGAATATAATTTTCACAGAAATCAGAGCAAGTTATGCAGTAACAATTACAGACTATATAAATCAAATCATCCATTTTGCTAGAGATAATGAAATCTCATTTTTGTTAATAATTTGTTGAATTGGAAAAGAAATTCTGAATCAAATTACCAATGAACAAAGTAAATAGACTAGAATTTTCTTGACCTTCAAATTATGCAAAGCAGTAAATGCAAACTCTGCTTTTTGTAGGCAACTCTCATGCTCATTACAGAGTCAGAGCCTCAGGAAGTTATTAAATCTTCAAAAACATGCTCTCCCAAATCCAGATACATTTGCAATGAAACAATCACCCTGCCTAATTTCATGTTAGTAATTTCCTTAATGAAATAATATTTTACTTTCCCACACCCAGTTCTGTTGGACAGTGAGGAAAAGACGAAAACTACATTTTATCTTCTGTAACAGTGCTGAGGTGCAATGTAAAAAACCAGCAAATTATTATAATACAATTTTTAAACAATCACATAGCTGGAGTTTACAAAATCTTGGCAATCTTGAATCTTTGGGAAGTTTCAAGTTGCACTGTCCCTTTCAGTTGAAGTGTTATGGCTGCATAACTTGATTTAAACAGGCATAAGAAATGTATGAACTTGTTGTGCCTTGTTAAAACATTACTTGCCTAATATGACTTACATATTTTCACTTTCTCATGAGGCACGCTGTAGCCTACACATTTGAACCTCCTCGTCCAGAAACAGACAGTTCTTCAACCACTGCAAAAAGTGAAGCTTTGCATAGGCTTTTTTGACCTCGCACTGTGACCCTCATACCAGCATCCACAGGCTATAGGTCATGACCTCAAGAATTAGCATCATGGAAATAAGAGCCCTTCCAGGTTTAGTTACAGAACAGAACACTGTAGCAACAAACCCCTCAGTCTTCTCTAAACTGAACTCTGCAGCTTTGTTTAAACTCCACTAGAAGACAATAGATAACCCACACTTCAGTTTTCATTACTCGCACACTAAATCTTCTCCTCTCCAGCTAAAGGTCTGAGCTCCCGCTGCACTATGAAAACATTCATTCAGTGTGGATCGAAAGCCAATATCATATTGCCCCGAGATGATCCTATTAAAAGGTTAAAGAAACATCACTATGGAATTGAAGACTTTTGCAACGTTAAGAAAAAAGGCTGAAATAAGTAATCCCTATACTAAGCAGGCTACTTTGCATACACTTCCTCTGGAAAAAAAAAACCCTACATCACGTGGTCTTTCGCAAGGCTGCACTCCCGCTACTAAAGCTCCATTTATACTAAATTTATAAAAAACAAGCTCTATAACAAGCTCCATTATATATTAAGCCCCGAACTACATTTCCAGAGTAATCTTTCCATCAGCGAGCGCTCTGTGATGTGTTCACCGACGGCAGCGGGCCCCGGTGGATGTGCGCGCCCCGGGCACTCGGGCCGCTGTTCCCCGCGTGCCGCAGCAGGGGGCGCCCGCCCCCTCGGCCTCGGGCGGCCGCGGCAGTGGGAAAACCGCGGCGGGAACGGCGGGGGAAAAGGGCACGAGACTCACCTTTCTCCGGGAATTCTTGAGGATAACTGTAGAAAAAAAGAAGAAGAAACATCATAAAGCAACACACACTTGCAAACCACACTTGCAAAAACGCACACTTGCAAAAAACGACACGGCGCAGAACAACAACCAGTGTTCAACAAGTTTTGCAGTTGAAACTTAGAGCTGCAAGTTTTCCTTCAAAATTCTGAAGTCTTTATATTTTGACTTGAAGTATTTACTCAGTCTTCCTTTTGCCTTTGCAGCTGAGAGAATCCCCAGACACTTCAAGGAAGACTTGAACAAAACCAAGTTCAGACTGAGCAGCCTTTTCTAGGAACATACATCTACTCAGATATCTTAAGGTATAAAAACGCACAAAAGCATCTTCAATTTTAGTAAACCTCCAATATGTTAACATATTTCAAAAAGTTTTGTGCACAAGTAAAACCATTAAGTGTATTTTAAAATCAGCTAGCTGTTAAATGGGAAAAGAGAAAAAAAATAGTGGGTATAGCTGCAGTAAATTTGCAGAAATTCAAATGAAAATGTTAATATTTTTGGTTAATTATTAAAAAAGTTACCGTATGCATAAATAAAAATTCCTTTTCAGATAAGGAGATCTCAACTTATATAATACCTAGAAAACCCAAAAAATTTATCATCCCAGAGGGACTACATAATTTTATATACCTATATACCTTTTCTTCAGAGCTAAATCTTTGTATTTCAGAAACAAAAATAATCACAGGATGCAGTCTGATGATACAGACAAATTATCAGGACAGAGTTATGTAGAATGGCATTCAAGAAGCATTCATGGTCTATGAGCTAACTGGCAAATAAAATGCAGCTGCCAAGATCATCTTTATGAACAATAGGCAGTAGTAAGGGTATCAGGTTAGTCAATAAAGAGATGCTGGCAAGAAACGAGCAGAAGAGAAAGGAATGGTCTAGAGATAAGAAACTGAGAAATGCAAACAGAGATAAAAGGCCAGATCTAAGAAATCCAGTGTAGCAAGTGGCAGTAATACATACGGCCCAACATGTGAGATGTTAAAATCAAAGCTGACTACAATATGCATGTATTTTGTAGCCTGCATGAAAAGCAAAACACTGCTAACAGTGAATAATATTACAGGAAATGAGGAAGAAATTAGAAATTAAAATAAGATCTGAAACCATGGGGTCATGCAAGTGAATAGCAAAAGATTCAGTGTCAATATGCTCATAACTGCAGGTTCCCTCCCTTTGATATTTCATCAGCAAAAAAGCATCATTCAGTCAAGAAAAAAATCAGAAATGCTGTATCTGCAAGTCATTTGTACAGTCACAGTTAACTCAATAACCCAGAACAGAAAGCACAGGAAAGGGAAAAAAAAATCCTACTTTCTTAAAAGAGAGGATGGGGGAGAGCTAGCTCCCTAAGCATTTACAGCCCGAATGAAAGGAACCTTCAGTCACAAGATTTTGGGACCCATCTCGTGTCTCTCCCTCCAGTTAGCACCATACAAAGAACGGTGCCCTCACCAGATGATTGTGCTGTCCTTGAAACTGTAAACAAGTGCCAAAGTGGCAGAAGCATGCCATGAATGGAATGCTTAGGAGATACCACACAGGAGTGACCACTAGCAAAACACTTTGGAAACAACAATGTGAAAAGAACAGCAAGTACTAGGCTATATCCTAGTTGATAAGAGTTCTAAGAAAAGAGATTTTTCAAATAAAATTTTGTAGTGCAAACGAAACTATGGCTAATTCTCTTTAGCTGATTTGCTGACTGAAATTAGCACACATGATTTCAGAACTCTCACATTAACACATGATTTGAGAACTCTCTCAAATCATCCTTGATATTAAAACAAAAACACCCACAGCCCTCTGTCTGTCATAGCATTTCGCTTAAACAAACTTACGATCTATGAATAGCTTCAGTTATGTTTCAGTTTTCCATTACAGAGCTAAACAACAGAATAGGTAATAAAATAATAGGTAAAAAAGTCAGCATTGAATTACACCAGCGGAGTATGGTGATAGGAAGCTCATTCATATCCTCAATACATCATATTTCTCATATTTTAATGAATCTTCCCAAATCAGAGGGGAAGGCAAGCTCTACCCAACTAGCCTGCAATCAGGTTTCAGAATATTAAGCAATTCAAATGGGACAAATCACTCTGATCCCATTTCTTACTAAATTGTAGCAGTTTTGAGAAGGAAAGACTTGAACCCATACATTTTTTTTTTTTTAATCAGGACCTAGACAGACTTTTTAATTGTTAATATGGTTAATGGTTATGAAAAGATTGCAAAAACCTTTAAGTTATCAGTAAGTGACTTTATAACACATTAAAGCCATGAAGTTCACTTACCTTGCCTTAACATCCTTTATCTTCTTAAGAAGAACTTCCCTTTTTTCTTTTGCTTTCTTGGATAGATTTTCTCCTTTTAGCATTTGGGAAACAAATGTTTCAACATCTAAGTAAAGAAGAAAAATAAATACACCTCAAAAAAAGAAGATAAAATTTCACTGTAATGAGTTTATCCTGATACTACTGTGAAAAAAACCAAGAAAATCATTTTCAGCCCTACTCACAGCATAGTTAACAGACATTTTAGATTCTAAATGGGATACATTTGTTCTCTATCTACTTATGCTTAGCACAGCAAATCCTATGGTGACATTTGATTCTTGCACACTTAATTATGCTACGCAAGTCCTAATAAATTGCAGTCCTATAACAATTACTTTCCATCACCTAAAGTAAAAGACAAAGCTAAAACATGGAAATAGCCTTTATGCATATATTACTGCCATGTTATTTCAGAAGTTCAAGTTCCAAAGATGGTTGTGTAATTTATTATTTCAGCAGTAACACTTACCCAGATACTAATATAGCTCACTTACTGGTTACAGTATTCTCAAGTGTTCTCACATTGCCTCTGAAATCACTGATTGACTAAAGATTCATATCTAAAGCAATCCTGAGAACAATTAGGTAGGCACAATAACCATATCAAAGGAGTCAAGCCCAACAATGTAGTTGAAATTAAGCCCACCTGCATTTGTGGAACCACAAACAAAGGCTCCAGCCTGCACTGTAAGTTTTAATCCTTACACAGATAATACTCTTATATAGTCATGTAGAAACAAAGCATTCCATAAAAGGTACCACAGTTCTTTTAATATAGCAAATATCCATTCCATAGGATAAAAAGAATGCAGTGTCTGAGCATTTGTGGGAGTGTAACTCCCCCAGTAGTATGTTTTCTTGATTAACAAAACAATGGCAAAAAACAACTCTAAAAGTTTCTGCTAGTTACCAATCAACATACAATTATCTCAAAAGCAGAAAAGTAGAAATACAACCAAAAAATCCTGCTTGTTAACATAAATGTCTCACCTGTACGGGTAACAATTGCCCATCGAATACGAGAAAGCATTTGTAGGTAACAAAACACCTTCTCACAGTGCCTGCCCACCC
The DNA here is from genome assembly GCA_013398115.1 of Falcunculus frontatus. NCBI lineage: Eukaryota > Metazoa > Chordata > Aves > Passeriformes > Falcunculus > Falcunculus frontatus. Next base: position 468,074 of record VZRV01003994.1, read on the forward strand.
CCATGCACACACACAGACACACACATGTATTTACACCTTGGCTCACCCTGTACAGGTGCAAATGTATAAGGTTAGTACTATTTCAATCCTCTAACTTTTCCAATCAGATGAGACATTGTTTTAATACAGAAACATAAATAACAGCCAATTAAGTACTCAACTGTCTGCATGCAAAAGTTTACATGAATATTTACTGCAGACTTCCTAAATGAAAAACTTAACTGCCTGCTTTTTTCTTTATCAAACAGAAACATATCACACTTTGTATTACAGGCTGCAAGAAAACAAGCCAAAAGTTACTCTTTGAGAACACTATTACAAAGATGTTGTTCTTTACAAATAATTTACTAGATTATTTTTTAGATGTTTAGATTATTGTCCTCACCGAGTATGGCAAAAACATTCATTTTTTACAATAGTTTAGATTTCTGAAGAATGATATTGATCCCCCTCCCCATAAGACAGAGAATCTTCCCCATTACATTTTCCAAAGCAATCCTGAATGGGGAAGACCTTCACTCAGTTCTGTGGCATTCCTTCTTTAAAAGGACAGAAGGAAAGGCACTTAACAAGTATTAATGAATCCTCCAGACGTTCCCCCAACAGCCTCTATGCTGTACACCAAGCATGCCTACAAAGATTTTGTCCAAACCCTTAGAAAAAGTACACATCTTCATAAATTTCAATGTTTGGAATTGCCAATCAAGCTGGCAGATGAGAACCCACAGAATCCAATTACATTGACCAACTACAAAACTAAGGTCAAAAAAACTGATACTTCTACTATTCAGAGCAAAAATCAAAACCATCAACAGTTTCTCTCTCAATAAAACCTACGAGGATTTTCCAGTACAAAACAAGCTTTTGCATGGAGAAGGACAGACAGATTAAATATTTATTTCTCCATACTTTTATATATTTATTTTAAAAATTAGATAGCGGCTTCAAAGTTCTACCTAGGCAGCAATATGCAAAAATTTAGAGGAATTAGTCATGTTTATAAATCAGGACCAATACTTGCACAGTAACCTTGGGACACTAACTAATCACAAAACTTGGCTACAGAAGTCTTCATTTAAACTCAGTAGGCTTCTTTACTTCTTGGAAAAGCTCAGCCCAGGTGAGAATTCTGCCATCTCAGATTTTGACTGAGTATCAAAGTTTTATTCAAAAACAAACGTTGAAATAACGCAATTAAGGAGTATGTGGGGACTAGAAACCAAGTTGATTATTATAAACAAGTATTACCACTTCTGGCCTAAAATACACTGTAGATACAAAAATTTGAGGACTAACTATACTGCTGACAGATTTTGTTCTTTTCCAGAAAACTGTGGACTTCAAAAGCAGAAATAATAGAGAATTTGCAACCATGGAAGGACAGGGTAGAAGCAGATGCTCCATTTACTCTCAGTATAAGTGGAGTTGGAGGAGAGAGGCAGAAAGAGAGCAAGCATATACAAGTTTGTCATTTCTAAACAGCAGCAGTTACAGAAGACATCCCTGGGATGGCTTCCCTCTCACAATCAGTATGTGAAACAAGTTCTCCGAGCTTAGGTGTATCCACAATCAGGGTGCAGTGTTTTCATCACGGAACACTATTACTTCCATATGTCCAGAGATACCATATGGCTTGATTCATCACAACCCCAAAATATGAAGACAGACCTGACATACGCATGACACTAAAGAAGCAGTTTACTTGAAAATTACATTTTACTGTATCATAGATTTTTCTTATCTACTCACAATTACACAGTATGTTATATATCTTATTCTAATCTACTGTTGTAAATCCATCCAGGATGCACCAGATGCACAAGATGAGTAACAGCCTAAGCTTCTCTGGACAAGAAGCCAGCAAGTCATCTAAGTTATGATTGTCTCGTCACTACCTGAACTTCCACACTGTGGAGGAATATGGACTGCCTTAATATATGTTAAGGAACATGAAATGCTCCTGTAATTTCTCTGACCTTCCACAAAGTGATTTACCTAGGAATTAGAACAGAACTTTGGACTTCAATATGACAGATCCAAGTTTCATACAGTGAACTTCAAAGAGAAGCAGCAAAATTTACCCATTTCTCACCACTATTCTAGTCACTTACTTGCTCTCCTCTCTCCAGGATGATCCACAAGTTGGTCTCTCCTGTATTAGTTTAATGCTACTCAGAAAATGAAACTACTAGTCACAAGCACTTGAGTGTAGACCTGCTTCATGCTGCTGATCCACCGAGAAATTGAAAAAGGAATAAAAGATAAACTCCAAAAAGAAAACCTCTTTGAACAGATTTCTGATCTAAAAGCACTTTAACTAATCAGTTACCCCACAGCAAAAAAAAAAAAAAAAAATTACATATTTTCATAAATTGTTCCTAACAAACTGAGCAGCTATTCAGTATCGTACATTACAGACACTTAGCTGTTCCTACCGTAAACATGAAAATAGAAAAAAAAAAAATTAAAAAACAAATCCACTAAATCTAATAAACAAAAATCAAAGAAAAATACACCGTGGAAACCTATTTAACACCTCTTTTCTTAAGCTTGTGTGTTAGACTGCTTGATAGCTTAAATACCCATACTTGTTTTTCTGTTTCTTAAAGTTCTTGAGGTTAAATTTGTTTGCACCGTACCCCAGAGAAATTGTTTGCCTGCAGGAATGAACAAAAGCTACCAAACTGAAAGATCCTATTGACACAATTCACTCACAAACTGCTCTGCCAATACAAGTTACAAACTGACGGAAAAGGGAAGTCACACCACAGTCTAGCTCTGTCCACTTCAACCAGCTCATACAGTTCAAAAGTCAAGTGCCAGTTCACAGAACAGTCAAAAGCTAAAAGCCATTTTAATTTCATTTTCATCTACAGTACTTTTACGAGAAAAAAAGCTAAGATTTATTTTGCATTTCATTGTTAAAATAGTTTATGGTTCTCTTTACTTCAATGATTATAAACAGACACCACTGCAAGATTTTTAATTGTTTTAAAGTCTTTGGAGCTATTTTCTTTAATGAAGGCTGAAACCACACAGATGGAATTTTTCAAGAACACTGTAAATTTCTAGCCCAAAGCAAGTGCTGTGTTAAAGAGCGCTAAGCATAACAAATCATAGCACATTTGTTGTTTACAGGGTTTAATATTGTAAATCTAAGTCACACTTAATAAACAAACATACTTAGGACAGAACTACCTCTATTTTGTGCCAGGGTGGGCCAAGCAGATTCCTACACAGGCACTCAAAGACTATGTGCTGGGTCATTCTTTCTCCCCTCCTCCAGCAGATAACCAAAATGTTATTCAACCACATTAGCAAGAAGTTAATCACTCCACCATGGACACATCAAATAATGAGTTGACACCATTCAAACGACAAGAACATAATCAAGAAGCGGCAATGACATAAGAGTGTTTCCACGCACATGGCAGGGCACGCACGCAGCTCCACCTCCATGGCCCAAGGAGAATTGCATCCATCCTATGACAAGGGACACTTGCACGGGATAACCCGGCAGTTGTACTCCCACTCGCACATGGAGGCAACGGCAGGTCAGCAGAACAATTCCTCCAGCCACCAGCCTTTTCCCATCTCTCTCCTCTACCTCAAGGACTAAGAGAGCCAGCAGATGACTGCCAGCCAGAAAATTTGGGACAGCAGGCCAGAGAATTTTGGGAGATAGCTGTAAGCTAGGCACATTTATTACACACACACTGTCCGAAAGTGACCAACACTAAACAGACTGCCATGTGTCTTTCCGCTTTACATGGGCTGGCATTAGAAAGCAATTAATTGATTTGATTTCAAAGTTTTCATGTGATTCATTAATAGGGAATAAGTTTGAAGACAAAGTATCAAGCAGTATGTGTCACTGCCTGCTCTCCTAAATAACGAAATATTTGAGGATTTTGCTTTTGCTCTCCCCCTGCCTTTGTAACTATATTTTAAAGTCTCTCTCCAGAGTTTGCTAAATTGCCTTTTAAATATATATCCACTTAATCAGAAACAGAATACATGATGTAAAATAAAAGTGACTGAACTTCAAGATGTCTAAAAATACTACATTTATCCAGCCTAACAAGAAGGTGAGCATTCCTTTTAGAGCAAAGTCCCGGAAAGGACTGCCTTTAAAAACCGCTGTACCTTAAATCCCCAGAAGCAAGGTTTAGTCACTATGTTGACACATACCAAGTAAGTATCATGAAAAATGTTGACACTCAACAGTTTTATTAGTGATTTTAAAAGCAGAAGTATACAGAAACTGCTAAGACTCCTCAAATGAAGTAAATAGATAAGGCATCTCTTTTAGAAGATTATAAAAGAAACTATAATCAAGGACTATATATATATAGCTACATATCTATCTCTAATCTCATTGGCTGAGTAGTTGCGTATCCTCTCTCTACATTAAAGAGGTGAGAAAAGATGAAGCTGTAACATATTAAGCATATAATGAAAAAAAGCCACACCAGTACAAATCATGATCAAGTTACGAAGTGATTCCAAATGAACGATAATAAAAAATGTTAAGGACTAACCTAAAGATTTACACTGTATGCCACATTGTGCTGTGTCTATTGTGGTTTGTTGACATATGATTATGAAAGAAACGTAAACCCAGTCAGATGAGATAGACTCCATGTTAATTGAAAAAGACAAACTAAGTGAATAATGAGTATATAAAAAATAGCCTATGCCATTTTTATCACCCATATATGACACTTATTTCCAAATTTATGGCAGAGACAATTGAACTATGTTTCAAATCACTGGAGGTTATTTCTTACCAGGAATCCCTCTGTGCATTTTTTTCACCTCATTGTTTCTAATCTTATTCCATTACTATTGAAATACATACATACTACCAAAGCCGTAAATACATGTCTACTTAAAAGATGTCTACAATAATCAACCTGGTTTATCTTGTACAGATGGATTCTTCAGCAAGAACTGGCATTTGTTAAAGCCTTGGAAACATGGAAATGATACTTTAAAAAAGAGTAAAGTTTTAAGCAACAGTATGCTTTTAAATTTGAACCAACCAATTAAGAAGAGCTACACTGTACCTAGAAGGCTTTTTCTACAACAGGCATGTAAGGAGCAAGTCCAGGAACAGCTGACATGGAAGATGAAAATGGACAGTTCGTATTTTGGGGATCAGGGGTAAATATAACCAGCATAGTCCAAAAATAAAAGGTAAGCAACTCATGCACTGGATCCAGTGCCTTGTAGTTTTCTTGCCTTGCCCTTTTCTGCAAGCTATGTCCAAGATGCAACTAAACAAGCAGGTAAACAGTATTATTTGAAGAAAAAAATAAGAGGAATCACACAGAGAAAGGTGATTTGGACAATATAACTAAGCATTTAAACAAACTGAATAATAGAAAATTAGGGGGTAGAAATGATCTCTAGGGCAAGAACATTGGGTTTTATTTAGTTCTGGGGTTTTGTTTAACAGAACAAGGAAAATGGTATGAGGATGGGATATAAGGTTCCATATAAACTAGAGAAAATTTTATCCTATTTTCACAGCAAAAGTATTTGTAACTTTTAAAATATGAATACAGAAGATTCGAACAAGAAATACCGCCAAGTGTGAAAGGAAAATTGAACAAAAGACAAAGCAGTATCACCCATGCTATAGTCACAGGTGTCACGAACAGGGGAAAAGATACAAATGATACACATATCTAATCATCATGACACCATCAAAAACTGTGAAAAAATAAGGAAGTCTTACCTCCAACTAAATCTTTATTACTGAAAAAAACTCAAGAATTTTTTTTTCCAATCAAGATGACTGCAGCAACCAGTCTGGTTTACATTACAGAAAAAATAATATGCCTTTGGGGAAGAAGCAGCCTCCAAACTGCTTCTCGGCTATGAACAAGCCAAAACTTAGTAAGGAAAAATAGAAATGAGCAGGCCTCCCACAATGTATGTAACCAGTAATAATTTGAGGGGACAAAAAAAAAGTAACATTCCACTTTGCCAAACACCCACAAAAATATCACATAAAGACAACAGAGGATGCCTTTTCAAAAGAAGAAAAGGCAGAGCAGGGCTGGGCTTCCTTCACTAAATTCCACAGTCTCAAGCATCATCTGGAAGTGCAGGGACATGGGCGGGGAACGAAGTTACATACACTACCACACACCTCTGAGGTGTAAAGAAGGAGACAAGAGAGCAACACACATACTTTCTCCTCCTACCCCGAGTTCAACTCATGACCAGAGGACCCTGTTTCTGTCTCCAGTGTTTCCCTCCCACCACTTGAACAAGTCAGAGAAGACAGGATGGGATTGTGCAATCCCAATAATCCTCTGCAATAAGCCTATTGCCACACTGACCTTTCCCCTTCAACTTTACAGAAACAGCTTCCTCCTGTTTCCAGCTAATGCAGTTAGCCCTGAGCTCAAGCTGTGCTTCTGCCTGGAACATTTCAGCGCCACTGATATGCAACTATAATGACCCTGCCAGCATGTGCGACAGAATTTGTTCTTGTGTTAAAGATATAATATTGTTTAGGTTCAAAGTAAAGCACTCACAAGTCAGAAAGTTTCCTGTGCAACTTTAATTCATCCCCTGGTGTGTTTATTCCCATTATCACCATGTTTAACTACAGGAGCACTTAGTATGTTTTCCAGTAGGACTCCTACTTGTTCAGCATAGTGGGTGGACATACTTCAACCATCAATCAAGGGTAAGCAGTGATTAGGAAATCCATATGATGGCTCCTTCACTTGTTGCAGAAGTTGGAAATCATAGGCAAAAAGGCCAAGAAAAAGAGGAAGAGCAGAAGAGCACAGTATTTATGAGATTGTGCACCTGTGAGGGCCTCTCTGCTATGTAACATCAGGCTAAAACACGGTGCTTGTCCCTAGCCATTAGCTGCATGTTCTCAACTGAACCTGATATGAAGCGCCTGGCACTGGCAATGGCCACTGAATATAGACATCCAACTCATATTATTTTCTGGAGAAACCACCACAGCATGGAGGCAGGCGAATTTGAATTCTAATTCTGTTCCACCATTGATTATTTTTTGCAACCCCAATCACATCTTGTTTATTACACTAATTTTACCAATGGGAAAACAATATTCCCTTATCTCAAAGAGGTGCTGGATCAATAATTGCAAGCCATTAAAATAATACATTAAGAAGCACCCTTGAAGAAGAGCATGCAGAAATTAATAACTATCTACTAACTGCGGTCTTTGTATTGTGTAACAGTTTCTTAATGAATAGCAAAGACATTACAGAGCTCCCTTCCCTCCTCCATTACCATATATCTTCACTACAAGAATAGTTTGAGTAAAAAAAAAGCAGAAGCCTACATAAAAGATTGTCAGATCCTACACATATCAGTGAAAGAATTGCTCATACAGCCTGGATTACTCTCATTTCTAGCTTTCATGCACTTGACTGATAACCTTAAAAACAGAGAGAGTTTAACACAAACTGTAAAAAGTAATGCCACATTTTATTTTTCAAAAATAAGCAGGTTATTTAATTTTAACATTGTAAAACCATACTGAAATTAACAAATAAAAGTTGCAAACTATTAGTTACTACTAGTAACAATAAAACAAATACTTAAAGATCATTGGTAAATCATTCCATTGTCTTCTTAACTTCAGTTCTATAGACAGCACAGAAGAAACCATCTTGTTTTCTTCCAGAAAACCTGAAGCTGTACACACTGTACAAACATTAGATACCTGTATATAACTTAGGCTGCTGATCATAGCAACTCTAAAAGTATGTATACACAACCCTCTTGAGGAAAAATAGTTGTTCTCAGTTTCACTTCAAAATACAAACTTTTGTGTCTCTCTTTCCATTGCAGACTGGATAAAGATGGGGAGAAGAAAAGACAAGTTGTGTAAATGAGGTACCATGACTGAGAAAGAAATCACAATCTCAAATGATCCCATCTGCATCACATCCTTCCCCTCAAAAAAAAAATCTTAAAGCCCTTAAAACATTGAAGAGTTTCAACATGAGCTTCACTCAGTGAAACTAGCACCAAAACAAACATACACGTTCCTCATCTGATTGTGAGTTCCAGAATTCAGTATTGCTACAGAAAATACCAAGATTTGGAAAGGCTCTCAAAGGTAATATGTATTTTTTCTAAATCAATAAGAATCTATTCCACCATGTGAAATCATGAGATGCTTTCCTTTTTTTTCTGCAAAAAATTTAATGCAAATTTTAACTACAGATGGCATGATATGCAAGTAACATAGTTAGAAACTGCAGTTAGAAACCACTTAAGGCAGTTGGCAGAAGATGAGATGTGGTGAGAGCAATATGTTTCAAGCATTAGCTCTTACAGTCAAAGTGTTAAAAAACAGAACAGTCTGTGAAGGTGATGAGCTTCACTAGACTCTTGCAGGTGCCCAGCCATGTAATTGAGTGCTTGGCCTCAGAAGGAAGATTTTAAAAAGCATGGGTAATTTGAATGGCAAAGTCAGAGCTACACAAGTTCCGGTGGCAGAAACAGAAGTTCTCAAAAGAAAGAGAGTCCCACTGAAATGAAAATGGTTTCAGGATAGCAAATTTTTCGATAAAGACACCAGAAAAGCCAACCTTTAAGTATACAATTTATTTTAATCAACAACAACAAAAAAAATTAAATACGAGTTCTTGAAGGTAAAATATAACCACCCGTATTTGGAATTCTGCACTAACACTATAACTTTTCACGGTGAGAAATCATCCCACACCTACGCTCCAACGCATCCTGAGAGCGTGGACAGTCACGGTCAGAGGTGTGTGACTGATATGACAATACGCTAGCAATTCAGTAACCCTTTCGTCCGCTCCTCAGCTGTTCAGCGGGGAAGTTCATTACTTTTTTTCAGCTGATGCGGGCAGCCGGCCCTGCGGGCACACCCCAAGGGAAGAGACTTCCCCCGGATGGCTCAGCGGTCACCCCGCGGTCACACACCCCGCACGCGTGTCCGCGGGAGCCCCCGAACACCTTACCCCGGCTGGGCGCCCGCAGCCCCCGTCCGCGCCCGGCATGGGGGAGGTGTCCGCTCCCGGGCGCAGTCGGGGGCTGC
>VZRV01003994.1:477679-549313 GCA_013398115.1 Falcunculus frontatus
TCGTGATATGGAGGCGGGGCCTCCCACCGCCCTTCCCGCCTCAGCTCCCGCCCTCCCCGCCTCAGCTCCCTCCTCCCGCGCCCCGGTGCCGTGCCTGCGCTTCATCCCCTCTCCCGCCGTGTTTAGAGCCCGCCGTGAGGGCGCTGCCTCGCACGTGACCGCTGCCGGCGGCGGCCATCCTGCGTGAGGGCACCGCGCGGGCCCGCCCCCGCGCCAGAACCAAACATGGCGCGCAGCGCTGACTCCCTCTACGCGTCTCCGCCCCGAAGGCCAGGAAAAGTTGCCTGTTGGATACGAATGTCCAGGGGCTTCTCTCTGATTATTGGCCCAGTGATTGTCCCGCCCACCAAGCCGGGGGCGGGCAGGGCTGGGTCGGTGGGTGTGGAGCGTGGTACTTTGGGGACTTAATTCCTTCCAGACGTGTTTCCAGCCTGCTTTAACAGCGCGGTGCTGACCTTATCCCTCTTGGCTTTCTGTCATTCCCAGTGTCTGTGTTTAGGATGGCAGACTACAGCCCAACCTCACGCCTCTGCCAATGTCCCAAAGGTTGCAGCTGGCGAAATCAAGCCATGGAACTTGAGGAAGTCAGTGAAACAGGGGGAGCAGGCCGGCTCGTATTGGTGTCTGTTAGCACAGCTGTGTGGGCAGCAGCAAAAAGAGGTACTGTTGCTAAGCGACACAGCTCGGCTGCTAGAAGGGCCAACTTTGCTGGAGTGTTGCTTATGGGGCAGCTTTGGTATGTTTTTCCCACAAATCCCTAGTTGTATGTATTTGGAGCACATTGGTGATGTAATATATTTAGTGTAGAAATAGTCAAAGTAAACTCTTAGCATGTGTTTCTGTGACCTGGATGGTTTTGGCCGTATCTATGTTATTGCTGCAGAAAGTGTTTGTGTTAGAGCTGTGGTTATGTTAGCACATCTGTATATCATACCAGCGTATGAAAAACACCAAGTAAAAGACGTTCCATTTATGAAATTTCAGCTTTATACCAGTGTAATTATATTAACACTTGTGGTACAGCTGGCAGTACGGCTGTATCAGTCAGGTATTAAACAGCTCCGTACTTCTGCTTGGTGTAGCTGTGCCTGCTGAAGTCTGCAGCGTAGACGTGGTGTTAGATTATATTGCTCTCCTGACCTCTCACATCTCTTTTAATCACACGGAGCAACTCATTTCAAATACATCTGCGTTTTCAAAGCATTGCAGCTTTATTACCTGACTTTATGGCCAGCCTGGCTGAAACTCAAGCAGTGAACTAACTGACCTGTATAATGCTGTGTAATGGTTTTTATGTTAGTTATCTAATTTCAATTCAACTGTAATAAACATGCACAGGCATCTGAGTGCATATGTGTATAAATAGATCGTGCCTCTCTATTTGTATAAATACCTACTACTCATCTGGTACAAGAATATGTTTGATTAATTTTTCTGTAGTTGGCAAAGAAGGCTGTTTGGGCATATGTTAAATTATACATTTCAGATGTGCAGTCTTGGGAAGCTGCCATAAGGAATAGGAAAATGACTTGTAGTCTAATTTGCTTGCCCTTTTTCAGGTTAATCATAATCCTGCTTTCTTGTGTTGACTTTATGGCACCATCCATTTCTGTTCCAGAAATGTGTCACTTGAACTCTGTTGTAGTCTTTGTTTTGAGATCACTCTCCTGATAATTTATTCCATATGTTTACCATTTGTGTAAACTTTTCCTGTGTTTCAGAACATAAGATGGGAAGAAATAACTTACCTTTATTATTTCCCGTCCCCCATACTCTAGCCACTCTGCCTTTTTCTACTTATTTTTTTTTGTTAAAGACCTCCTTGTTGTTGCAGTGAAGACCAGCCCATCACACAGTCATCAAGATTTGTGACCCAGGCCTATTTTAAGCCTTGTTAAGTTCCAGATTTACTCATAGTTCCCTAATTTTTAAATCTACCACTAATAGGAAGTATAATTCAAAACAGACTCCTTCCTGAAACAAGTCTGGCTTCAGTGCTGTTTCAGCCTGGTTTCTGAGGATTCCACAGCTTGTGCCTCATCGAAACCAGACACACCACTTTGCCTAATCAGGCCCATGGATCAGGGGTTCTTGATGTGTGGGAAGCAACGCCACAGGGAACACACAGAGGTTTATTGTCCTTCTGTGTGGGGAGAGCAATGCAAGCAGGGAGTTCAGGAGGAATAGCCTACCTGGATCTGCAGAGAGCCTACAGCAATGCAGCTGCAGGAAGAATAAACTTTCCCATTCAGGAGCAGCATCGCTACTGCCTTGCCTCCCTGGAGAAATGTGACATATCTGATTTACTGGGAAATCCAGTGTTTTTCCCTTAAATGTTCCATGCTTCTGCAGCCATGCTTTTAAAATTTAGATTCTAGTAGATGAATGAAACAGGACCTGTGTGCAGCTGCTGCTTGTTCTGTACATGTCCTTTAATAGAAAATTAATTGGATTATAGTGCATGCTCCCTGCACTGATCCCTGCACTATTTCACACAGGCAGCAGCAGCCTCGTTGGGGCCTCTGTGTTCTCATCTGTTTGCCCTGTTGGCTGTCTCTCTTCTTTTGCTGGACTCCAAACAAAACAGCTAGTCAATAGTCAGAATATTTATATTTTTTAATTATTTAATTACATTGAACAGTAGTTGGCAAAGATTTCTGGTATGCACATAGAGCTGTTAAATGGAAGGAGCACTTACTTTTCTTACAGAATCTAAACTGTGTTTAAGAAAATCAGGAAATTATCTTATTGAATGACAGTGCTCTAAACACGGCATCTCTTTATGCCTTTTGACTATGGTTGCTACACTGTAGAAAAGCAGTGGTGCCTCTAACAGTGGAAAAGCAGATTCAAACCCTTCTTCCTCTGGTGAAACACCATTAATGTTTTCTTAGGATTTGCTGCTACTATTCAAGTTAAAATTATTTCCTTACAGGCAGAGATACATTCAGGACATCACAACACTTGCTTTGAGAATAAGTTTACACATTAATTTGGAAGCCTAAAGAAGAGCTAATGCTTCATGTAACAACTCATTATGATTTTATGTATCCTCTTCTATTCAGAATCCATCTCCATGAAAGCTTCCTATTTTGCTGTCTTCTTACAGGCATTTTTTACAGAAACAAAAACCTTGAGGCATTCAAGTGTTGTTTGCACAGTTGGGTTGCATTGACTATACTATGTTAGAATGTGGAAACATGGTCTGGCATTTAGAATTCAGCCTGTCAAACATGAGCTGAACATGCTCTTCAGTTTATGGGATGATCACAAATGAAATTAAAATGTACTCAGCAAGACTGTAAAAATTTTGAACACCAAGTATGTGTTTCTTTATTAGTTCGTGTGCTGAAAAATTGCTACAGCAACCTTTTTTTCTACAGTTTAGAGGCTTTGGTGTCACTGTTTAGTGTTCTGAGTTACAAAACAGATGCAGTTTGCTTCATGAAGGTAACCTACCATTTATGGAGTACTTCCCAGGTCGATACTATCTTGTTCTCAGTATTGCCTATTATTATTTTAAGATCTCAGTTTGAGTAATTCTCAACTCACAGGTTTAAAAACACATCTCAAGAAACACAAGTCATTCCCTTCCATCTCCATGTTTTCCCAGCTGTACAAGCACAGAAAGGTGCTGAACTGAAAAACCGTGAGAATGGTCTCCTAGATAATTTGCTATGTGCCGTATCATAACTACCCATTCAGTTTTCAGAGCTATTGGGTTTGATGCCTAAGTCTTCCGCTTTCCAAATATGGAGCAAGAAGGGCATAGCTTTTCACTTTTGTACTTGAATATTTTCCAGAAATGTCTAATTTTACCTAAGAATTACCTCTGGAAAGAAAGGTTGGTGTTTCTGTTAGCAAAACTATAGGATAATTAATATAATTTTAAATTATGTTTTCTAAGCATTACATGTTGTGGGAAACATTTTTGCATAAGTATTTTTTTTTACCCGAGCATCCATCAGATTGTATAGGATTGTGCATTATTCAATATTTTATTAGACAAAAAAATATTCTGTATCTCATCAAGTTCAGTGTCCTATTTCAAAAAAAAATTATTGAGAAAGCTCCTATCAGATAAAGGCTTCAGAGTTTAAATAAAATCCTGTTTTGAGGTGATTTTCCAGCTGGATTGATTCAAATGGAACATCCTTAAAGTTAGTTTTGGCACAGGTGTGAGATTTCGGTCAACATTTTTTCTCATAAAAATCAATGAAAGCAAGCCAAAGATAACTCCCCAAGTGTTACGGAAGAAGATTTCTGCTGCTTATCATGCAAATAGTGCCACTGAAGTCTGGAGACAACCAGTTGAATAAGAGTTGTGAGATTTCAGCTCATACTAAGTCTATTTGTGCTTTTTTGTATCGCACCCTTTGTTCTTCAACATCTTAAATGCTGAAGAAGTGAAGACTCTTCCTCTGCCCGTTTCTGCTCCTCAAGATGTATGGAGATGTCCTGATGGGTCTTTCTGCAGATGAGTATGGTTTTAGGAAGGAAGTGGGGAGGGAAGCTCTGTTTGACTGGAGTTAATAATTAGATGTTACGTAAACTTTTCTTAACCCCCTATGCAATCTTGATGTCTAATGAATTTTGGAACTGTGAAGATTCTTAATAACTCTGAGGTGAGTAAACATGCTAAAACATCATCTTGCATTCTCCAGAAGTAAAATCTAAACCTCATCATTCTTTGAGAGGTAGATGAAATAGAGGAGCTATGTAACCTCTAATCTAAATTTAGTGTTCTTTCTAGTTCTCTTAGCCTCTTATTAGCTATAGTGTAATGCGTTGAGTCATATTTTAAACAAATTATACCATAGGTAATGGAATTAATGAATAGTACTTTTCCTTGCATTTCTGTATGAAGATCCTATATCCTTTTCCTACTGCAATAGAATGGATTCTATCTGATCTGTTCTATCCCTGTGCCGTAAGGCACTCACCATCATCTGAGCCATTGCCCTGATTTTTCTTCTCCATGCCTCTTTCTCCATCACTGAGAAGGGGGCAGCATTTTTTGTGGCCGGTTTGGAGTGATTGCTCTGTCTTTCGTCCTGTCAGGAAACTTCTGCTCATTGACCACTCTGCAAGCCAAACAGAATAGGTACCTACTGGGCCCAGGTGACTTTTCTGCAGAGGTGTCATTAGCCTGGCTCATCATCCTTCATCCAGCAGCTGCTTTTCAAGAAATTTTTAAGAAGGTGGTATCCAAAGACTGTATCTACCAGATACAGCAATCAGATTTTAGGGAGAAATCTACAGGTGGACAAGTGTCCTTCTGTAATCAAGCAAAAATTTTTACTTTGGAGACTTGGAGGTAAATTTGACAATGATTAGCAGAAGCTGTGAGGCACAGGCAGCTTGAGTGTGCCTGTCTGTTTTTCGTGAGCATCAGGGCAATCCCCTTCTTAAATTTCCCTCTTCTGTACATTGTAGAAGGAACAGTAACAAAAAGGGGGGAAATGGACTTTACAGAGTTGCAAAGCTTTTCTGTGTAATGCTACATTCACAGGGGAAATAAAACAGTCACTTAGTTTTAAAGTGGAACTGAATTGGAATCAGAGTAAAATCTAAATAAAATTTGTGCATTAAGCTATGGAATACGGGCTCACAGTCTCTAAGCAGCCAGTTTATTTCTTTAAACTGAAATAAAGACAAAGAACATTCTGAACACATGACATTTCTCAAAGAGACACACAGAGCCTTCAACTAAATTAGTGAAGTGGTAAGCTAAGAGTTAAAAAAGAAGCTGCTGTGTTATTTTTATTTTTAAGAAGTCAAAGTGCACTTTAGAAGGGTGCTCCTATCAGCCTAAAAAATGAATATATGACAGGTTATTGTCTGGCTAACAAGAAGAGCTAAATGTTGCTTCATATGTATGGGCATTCACTCTGTCTTTTTTTTTTAAAACAGCTCAAATGAGTTTTTGTCTTAATGTGCTTAACCCAGTGTTTTTCCTTGAGGCACCCCTAAGTTTTTTTTTTCCCACTCTTGTGATTGCCACAAAGAGTAACAAATCTGAAAAGTATTGTAAAATTTAAAATTAAGTATTTTAAATTGTCTGGATTCAGCATTGTCTATTCTTGACTGAATTCAGCATTGTTTCTGGGAAATGTAGATGAAAATCTTCAGGCTTCATATAGAAAGGACTGGTCCAAGTGAGGCAGATATAGAGGCTTATTTCTTGTGCAAACTCATTTTCTCTACAAGATGAACATCATCAATTACCTTCTTTAAAGTGATACATAGATATGTAAAATATTATGCCAAATAAGAAGCATTTGTTGCCTCCACTAGAAATTGCATTTGATTTCATTTTATTAAAGTGCTCAACTGATAAGCTTCACCTCGATGGATTTAGTTTAAGCTATGAACTATTATTTTGTAGACTAGAGAACCTTGAAAAACTCCTGATGCAAATACACTTTATAAATAAAAGTGTCTTCTGAGATATCACATGACTTACAGTGAGAATACCCAATTAATAAAATAGCTTTTCTCAGCAAGTGTTTCTACAATAATGTCTGTAAAGTACAGTGTGCCTGGCTAAAAGTATTCCAAGACAATCACAGCAATATGCTAAAGAGGACAAGCAGACTTCAAGCCAATATTGTCTCACTTTTTTCACTTCTTAATTTAATAAAAAGCTTTGAATACAGAGACTGATGGGTTTTCAAGTTCTGACTGACAGGTTTTCAATTGATCTTGATGTTTTATAGCTCCCAACACTTGGGTAACTAAGCACCATACAAACCCAACCAAAACAGAAACCTTGGGAGGTAAAGAGGAGTTATTACCCCCAGGCTGTAGAAACAGTGCCCAGAAGGAGAAGTGGCTTTGCCAGACTTCTGTCTTCTAGACAGGCGAAGCATGTGGAGATCAGATCACAGAAATCCTGAAAAAGTACATCCTCTGCTGGGCCATACCACCCCTCCAGCAGGCCGCAGTAATCCCTCAGCTGTCACTGGCTCACTGGAAGATCGTTTAATTCCTGTCCTTTCTGTGAAAAGTGCTGTGTATAGAGTCCTTATATTTTTTCAGTCCTGGAGTGTGCATTTTGGGGCTACCCTACATCCCCAGCAGCTGGCACAGTACAATCCTGCTCACTTGGCAGAACTGCCTTTGTCACTCTTTTTGCAGCTTCTTTCCCAGGCATGAGCCTGATGCTAACATTATAGATACTGTTAGCAGCTTAAAAGCTAAAAGAGTTAGAAGGAGACTGATCTGGTTTACATTTAATTTAAGAAATCAAAGCACCTTATATAAGTCTGCTTCTACAGGATTGTGTTTGCCTTCGCTGACGTCTGTATAGATCATCCCAGATGGGTATCTCCTGACTTCAATCATGATGTGAAGAAGCACCTCAGCCTCATCTCCCGTCTATCTTTGCTGTTCCCGTTGAGGCTGCTGACCTGAAAACCAGCTGCCAGTTCTGTAGTGTCTGCTGAGCAAATGTCTCCATGATGTATAAAGCATATTCATCCAGAAAGTATGGAACTGTTGTGCCTAAATCTAACACTGCTAAGCATTAAAGATTCAACATCCTAGACATATTCACTGACAAATAAAGGAAAACAAGGCCGGGGCACAGAAGGCAGTCTCAGGGCTTCCCAATCAACGTCTCAATTTTACCTAATACAGTGATCTGTCTTACCCTTTTCTGCTTAAAAGTTTATCAATGCAATTATTCCTAATGAAAATATTAAATATGGTGCCAAACTCATGAGCCAGAGGGCTGTTTTTTCAAGCTTTTCATTACCTGCTAAGTAAATTAATTAATGCAAATGAAACTCTAGTGTCATAAAACGACATCCTGTTCTAATTGAAGACAATGGCAAAACTGCTATTGACCTCCATGGGAACAGATTCAGGCCCATAACTTTCATACATTGTACATTAAGCGACATAATCAGAAATACTATCTTCTCCCATTAAAATGAGATATAGATATAGCAGGACAAGTAGCAGCACGGGGACTCTTCTGATGACTGTAATTAGAGGTTTTTAATGACAGGTTAGGTATGTTTAATATGCAATTCCACATTGCTGTTATACTATCAGATTCCATTCAGGATCTTTACATATAGCAGAACTGAATACAGAGGCAGATGAATGTTCCCGATATTTCAAATTCAGCAGTTTTGCTGATTTAGCACCTTCTGAAGCATGCACCATGTGGTGAACAAACACTGCGAGCAAAGATGTTTTCCTCTGAGGTTTGCCAGGGATTTAAAATTTTAACACTTTCCTACTCTCCTTACAGATAGAAAAAGCGTTGCTGTGCAGATACAAAGAGCTGTGCAATCATTATAATAGGTATAATTTCATTATCTCTGAGGAATTTAGGTGTGGAGCCAACTCCATGTATTAGTTAATAACCAATCCATTACTTGATTAAGTGACTTACATGAAGAAAGCTTATCATCCATAGATTTGTCTGCTTGGAATTAAGTCATAACAAGATATTGAAAATATGTATTTTTCAGGTTTCAATATCTTACGTAAAAATCATTGTGCCAGTTCATAATGAAATCTTCTGAAGAATAATAATATGCCTTAAAAATAGCAGGTGCTGTAAATGTATAAAAACAATATAAAAATAACCTAAGGTGCCGCTAATTAAGCATGAGTCACTGCTTCCAGTAAATTCATGGCAACTGCAAACAACAGGAAAAGAATTGTCTATCTCAAAGCACTGCCAACTTAGTGCATAAACTTGATCCAAAGGGTTTTAATGTCTCATGTATTTAAGATTGCCAGTTCATATCCATATGTACAGTTGCCTTCTCTTGGGATTTTTCCTTCTCCCCCCAGCTTACCTGTAGCTTCTTCAGAAAGTCATTACCATCTGATATAGTAATATTTAGAAATTATTATATGGGCTGGTATGTTTCTTTTCTTTCCTTAGTGTTTGGAATGTATTTTGGCCAGGAAGCCTGAAGCTAAATACTCTGTCATTCATAAGCCATGCCAGGGATTCTTGGAAACACCTGCACCTTGCAGTTGTGTAAATGCCTTTGAGATATGTCAGAACACTGTTTATTTGCACCATACCAACCGCCTGTCATCTGAATTAATTTTCACATTCTTGTCCTGATGGGACATGGCTCTGAATACAAAAATTGACACATTTGAGTGCAGTGTGGTTAAAGAGGTATTGATGCTTTGCCAAAATTATGCAACAGATCTTTGCTGGCCAGCAATATGATTAAACTAAGGTATCTTTGTGTGTTACATATTAACAGCGCCAATGCACAGATATATATATATTCTTTCCCAGAGATGCATCAAAAGATGAGTCCAATAGTGATGTGAATGTGCTGAGAGTCAAAGATACAGTAGTACTAGAGTAGTATCACAGTCTTGAATAAATGCAATACATCAATGCTTCCCAGCACTGTCCTGCATAACAGCAAACACCTTGGGGTGAAAACCACTGTGGACAGTTTCTTCATTCCTTTTTCAGCAAAATCAGGTCACTTGGAGAGCAGAAATGAAGTGGAAGAAACTATGTTCACTTGTAGTCCTTCAAAACATCATTAACTTTTTCTTTAAAAGATTCAGTAACATAATAGTAGCAGCTGGTGCTGGAATCAGTATTAGAGAAGATTCAGACTTTATCACCTGTACCTCAGGAAGGCTGCAGCAAGATTTGTTAATCTCCTATGCTGTGGCTTCATGAACATAGATCTGAAGGCTGTATTACTCAGAAGATTGTCCTTTGTCTCTCAATCTCTGTCTCCTCCCTATTTAGTTTTCTTTTGGTTTTGTGACACTAGCAAAGTAAAGCACTCTGTAGATGGCTTATCTGAAAGCAGGACTGTAGGAGGAGAATCTGATCTGCACATTTTTATCGCATTTCATGCCATATATTTATCTAAAAAGGGTGGGGATGGCATACTGGTAGGCATAGTGCTTTTATCACACAGATTGCTAGCTGCATCTATCAGTTTTCTCTAAAAGAAAACGCATAATGGTGTCAAGCTCAACACTTGTTTCTACATGTTCCTGAGTCAAAGAGGAAAGCTGGGAGATAGATGACGATTTGTTTTCACTGCAAGGAATATCTGGGTATGTCTGATTATTGCTTGCAAAAGTACACTACTTCTGAGTGATGTGGGAAGCCCTGCCAGCCCAGTAGCCTCTCTGGACAGGGGAAGCTATCAAGTAAGGGACTCCAGATCACATGGGGCTTGTGTGTACATGGAAGAGCAAACAGATAGTTACCTTTGATCTATTATTTTACAGAATATATTGCCTTCTTTCTAAATAAGTTGAGCACTGGATCTACTAAAACAGCTTTGGTCTTGTGATTGATTTCTAAGGGAGGTTTTTTCACAGTCTGGCACAGATGAAAGATCCTGCTGTTTTCTGTGTGGATTCTCTTAGGTCTTAAAACTCACACTTCAGCCTCTCTACAGAATTTATAGAACCTCCTCTCCTATTCAGCTTCATATTTTCATGAACTTTCAAATAATTTAATTATCTGAGAAACATTTGCTCATTTCTAATGAGGTTTAAACCAAAAGGTTTCCAAGACAGCATTGGGTACATGCATAGACATATGCAAATAAATGCATAGCACCAAAACCACCATATTCTTGGGTGGCTTGGTTAAAATGACACATTATGGATAGTAGCTGCCTGCAGGAATTGTTGTCCAGTTCCATGTTTGAAGCTGGACATATCCTCCTTAATTATAATAAAAATGTTACCTGTTTTTGTTACGGCTTCTGCCTGACCATGTTCTAATGTGCCCATGGCAAGGAAAATATTGTTTCCATTCCAATTGGCATAATGAGAAAATGCGTTTCATGTGTTGACTTTAACGCAGTATTTATCAGAACATTATCCTTTGAAATTGTCAGTTTATGGCATGATAATTAGATCTGGTACTTGAAACCTGTCAAGTAAAAAGAAGCTTTTTTCAATAATCGTGTTCCTTTTCACTTCACAGGTGGGACCTAATAAAGTGAACTGCTAAAAGTATTGAGGCAGTAGAAGGCTTGGCATTTCAGTCAGTGCAACTAAGACTGCATCCCAAGAAATTGCTCATATTGTTTTTCCATATACAAGCCTTCTTCGTGGGTAAATCCGCTCTTACAAACTGGAACTATAGACTATTGAGCAAGAAAGGATGGAGGGAAGGAACACGGTAGTGTAACTAATAAATAATAAATGCATGGGTAATAGCTAAATATTGATAAGAAATCTTAAATATTTACTTTGGTGCAGTATCTCTTGTTGAATGAGATATAGTCTGGCTTGGCCTAACCTGCAAAGCTGACTGTATTCCAGCTCACAAGAGAGAGGCCTTTTCAATGTAAGTTCCCTAGGCACTAGGATAAACTCTGATAAGTAACAGGTAAAGTGTTATTCCACCTCTGGAAATGGAGAAGTAAAAAGTTAATTAATTCTAAAATAAAGTCCGTGGAGCAGCTGTTTCAGCTGAGGGCGTTGTACTACTGGCAATTATGAGAGTTAAGGTAGTTAGCCTGAAAATTATAAAATTATTTCCAAATATTAATTTGCTTAATAAATTGTTCCAATAAATAATCTTTAGACAGAACATGGTGAAAGAAAGCCTTCTTGAAGAGGTTAAGACTTTCACAAAAAAATTAACTAATTAATTCCTTAATTCTAAATAGTAGGACTAAGGAATAATACTGACTTTTTTCTACTGATACATGGTTTTTAGCATCACATTTTATTGTAAATTTTGTGACTTTGGGTATAATGCACATTTGATAGGCTGACGCTACGGTACATGAAGTATATTTTCCTTTTATTCATTTTTCTGAAACAAAAATATTAGAACTCTGAAGACTGGCAACATGGCATGTAATTTAAATTCCTTGCAATTTCTGTAGTATTTTTAAAAGGATGTATGCATTGATTCACTCCACATTTTAGGTTTAAATGATTGCCACAGTGGTGGTTCACTTTAAAAATGGGATTAGGCAACTTTGGTGACATTGACTTACAACAAAAGTTAAGTTCTTAAGTGCTGAAAATACATCGGAAAAAAAAGTCAGCCCATGCAACACTGATGGCAGCAACTGCTTGCTATTTTTAAAAATCTCGGTCTAAATTTGAATGAGTGCCTAAGTAAACATTCTGAACTTGGTTCATAAACTAAACTATGGGAAATCTGTCCTGAAAAACACCAGGGGTTTTGCCTGCTAATATGTCCAAAGGTGTGCCTGAAGTCATTAGGGAACAAAGACCTGTCTGAGAAACATTATGAAGATTAATAACTATGCATACAAGATTGGAAAGGAGCAAGAAGAGGGCATATTGCTTATTGCCTGTATCTATCTGGGACTGGGATGAAAAATAAATCAAATCCAGAAAGGTTTTCAAAGAGGTTTTGGAAAAAAATTAAGAGTTGTTGCAGGGCAAGGGTGGTCCCAGTATAAGTACAAACAACCTTTCTTCCTACCTCCTAGAACATTTGAGAGAAGTAAGACCTCCTCTGGAAAGGAGGCTGATGGTACGATACAGATGCAATATTATATATTCATTTCAGTAACAGAATTAATTTTTCCTTGCTGGGGTAACTGAGAAGCTTCCATTTTGAGCATTTAGGCACGTAAGATGATGAGGTGCATTAGAATGTGTTATCTGGGTTTTGGCCATCTTGTTTCTTAAACATATAGTGTTTCTTAAACAATTCCCACTTCAGGAATGTTTGACATACCTATGTGTAAATAAAAAACCTAGAGGAAGGCTCATAGCCTCCTTGTATCTTTATCCTGTTGACTTTTAAGACACTAGGCAATAAATAAATTGAGTAATACTTTGTTCTTACACCTAGAAGAGAAACAATTACCACACAAGCATGCAGTACAGTGTGAGAAAGTGAAGTATCTTGGGAATTATTACAGAAAACAATTGAATTTCATGTTCCAACACGATACCCTCTCACGTGGCTCATCTCTTGCTTGGAAGACTTAGCCCTCTGGGATGTACAGTAGAAGTCCTGGAACAGAAAGGAAAAGAAAGAGATGTATGGATATAATGTCAGTCATGGATTGCACTTACTTGGCTTGAACTCTTTAAAAATGCTCAGGTCGGAGAAAACAAGATAGAGGGAAATTGATTCAATTAGTTTTAAAGCAATTTTTGTGAGTTACTGTAACAAACACTTGACTGGTTTTATTCCCTTCATTAGAAACAATGAAAAGAAGTAGTATCTGCAGTTTACAGGGTCTTATCCTTCAGACCAAAGTCATCTAGGAGAGATAATCCAGAGTGGTTTTGGTTGTAACTGGCTGCAAACTATTGTGATGTGTGCATGCAAAGTGCAAAATAGAAGAATTTTTTAGTATGCAGCTCATTTCATTGCAAAGTACAACTTCTTCTAACAAGCATCACCTTGCTACCTACTGAAGGATTTACCAGACTGGTGCTTATCGAAAGGACTGGACTCTGGCAGAAAACAGTCAGGGAGCCAGACATCAGTTCTATTGGCAGACAGCTTTTTTGAAGCATTTGTCCACAGGGATAAATTCACCTTGGCTTGTAGAGGAAAATGCATATAGCACATGCCTTCTGTACTTGAAGTGTTTGTCTTTGTCTTTTCATGAGGAATATGCCAGAGATGAGAAGATTTAGTTTTCATCAAAAGCTCTGCAGAACTGCCATCAGCAGAAGCTGTAGGGAAGACAAGCTGGATCAAACCACATCCTTTGACATGGGCTTAATGCTCCCCTGACATGACAGCCAGTGGGGTGGGTCTGGTTTTGCAGCCAAGAGTATAATTCTTGTGAAAGATTAAAATAAGTTTCTGTGCAGGATTAGGGCAAATCAGATTTCACAACAGGTTAGAAATTTCCAGAAGAAAGTTCTTTGTTACTTTGTATTACTTTCCCCTTGACTTTTCTTTATTTCTGTCATTATAATGTCAGAATCCAGAAGTTAGATGGAGAGACTCAATACAAAATACCTCTAGTCTCTAGGGTGGTCATGGCATTTGCCCTCACAAAGTCCAGTTTAGCTGATTTTTTCTCTTTGCACATTTCCAGACCCTCTAAGATTTCTTGGGTTCTAGTCTGCCCTTTAACAATGTCATCCTCTTTTTAGGACACCATTTTTCATTCTCTCCCTGCTTTATCCAAAGAAGTGGAAAGATCCACACCATTTGCTGAACGATATTTAAGCTCTCCAAGTGACCACTAATTTTAACACTGACTTATGGGAAACAGTCTTAATGCTGAGTAGTGATATTTGTGATACTGATGACATTTCTGAATGTCAGCTGCAATCATTTTGTTCATAATTGGTTCTGATTACAACATTTATTTTCATCAGTTTCATTTTAGAACCTCTGTAGCGTTAATAATAAAATGCACTGAAAGTAAAAAGCATACAACTTTTTCTGCAGCACCCCTGAGACGACTCTGTGGTGGTCTTGGACTTGAAAAGGTTCTGGTCCGTTCATGGACAGCAAGGAATATGTTGCAAGTAGTATGTTTGCGACATCTTTCAATGGAATTAATAATTGATGCATTGCAGTATTATACAAGAAGCACAGCTGTTTTGTAAGACAAGAGTGTTACAGCTGAAAATCAGGCTACAGGAGAAATTCTTCAAAATACAGACCTTTTACTGTCACCATGGACAGAATACTGGACATTCACAACACACAAATGTCCAGGTTATAAACTTGCAAGCTGCATTAATGTGGCAGTTAAATTTACTAGTCTGAAAGCTGTACTTGTAAAATATTTGTGAATACATGTGGTTGTCACTGTAAAGAAATGGCACTGTCAGCTCAACTTCTCTCCCTAATTGTTTCTTCTCCCTGTCTTTCCCCCACTGGAATGTATTCCATGAAATTCAAAACATGAGCCTTACCTTACTTAAAAAATACCTACATGGTAGGTGCAAAAGAAAAAAATGAGAGCTGTTTTCGTGATATTTTGGTCTCTGTTTCATTCACTCAGAAAGGTTTCAATTTGGTATATCTTAATGGGAAATTAAATTTCTTTTTCATGACTGTATTCAAATTAAAAAATGAACTATGAAGAATTATTTGAAATTTTTCCCACAAAATTTAAACTGTTCAGTAAGTCATTCACTGCACTGCTTTTACAAGTGCCCTGGATAGCTGCCTAATTGGGTTTTGTGGGAAAAGAGGGCTGAAAATGAGGCTGGAATGATTCAAAAATATGCTACATTCTTTAAATACATACTGTACCTGTCAGTTTTCTTTGTCCCAAAGAGATCACGGCTTTCATATTTAAACAATGACTGATTTTATGTATATCTTGATCTTGCTTATGAACGCTTCCATTACTGTGAAATATCCTCATGTACATTTTGGAGGGCTCAGGAGCTAAACAGACTATGTAAGAAAGGAAGCACGAGGAAGAAACTTTGTTGTTTCCTTACCTGACAGCAAATTGACATCTGTGTGATTTTTCTTCAAGAGATGTTCAGGGCTGGATCCTTTCTTAACTTGATATTGAATTGGGACAGGGAGGAGGGGGGAATAAACAAGAAATTAAAATGTTAATTCTGGTCTTCAAGTTGCTCAGTTGTGATTGTATGCACACAACAGGTATAACCACATTTATTTAACACTTTCGCATCTTCAAACACTGCAGCCCAAAGTACCAGTGTAATGGTACTGAAGCGTGGGGCCCAGGGTGAGGGGGTTCTCGGATGAGCTTGGAGTAGTAGCTGTGGTCCCTACCAGCTGCATGTCCAGCATTTCAGCATCTCCGACAATTAAATAGCTCCAAAGTCAGGGCTGATACTGCTAAAACCAGTGAACCTTTGCCAATACATGTCCTACTAAACAGAGCCCACACATCACCAAACTCAGCAGCCTCCACACCCTTGGGATCTAGCTGGAGGAGAAGTGCAAAGTGCTGCACTTCACAAGGGGCATTGCAAAGTTATGCAGCTGAGGAACTGAATTCCTGAAGAGGAATAATTCCATGCACCAATTACAGGCTGGGGGCGACCATCCAGAAAGCAGCTTGGTGGTAAAGGACTTCCCAATCCCTGTGGACACCATGTTGAACATGAGCCAGGAATGTGCCAGGGTGGCAACAAAGGCTAACAGCATCCTGGGTTGCATCAGAAAGAAGATAACCAGCAGGCTGAGAAAGGTAATTATTTTCCTCTACTCAGAACTCATGAGACCACACCTGAAGTGCTGTGTCCAGTTCTGGGCTCCCCTGTACGCGACTGACTTGAGCACACGGGAGCAAGTTCAGAAAGGGGCCATGAAAACAATTAAAGAAAAAGAGCATCTGATGCACAAGGAGAGGCTGAAAGGAAGGATTTTTCGGCTTGAAGTCTCAGGATCATCAAACACTAGAAAAAGTTTGCCCAGAGAGGTAACAGAGCTTCCATCTCTGAAAATAACTGGAACTAGACTGGGCGATGCTGACTGTTCAATTAGCAAGCTGCCCCAGCTGACATTGCTCTGAGTAGAAGGGTTAGATGAGATCATCTCCAGAGGTTCCTTCCAACCTCAAATATTTTATGATTCTGTGGTGGCCAGAGTTTGATCATGCTCCTTTATGAACGCTGGGATAAGTACAGATAGCATAGGTCAGCTTTTGTGTAGGTAGAATTTTGACCAGGGAAACCTGCATGTCTGTAGAAATCTGGACCTGGGAAAACCCTTCCAGAAAGGGTTTTGGCTCTTCTCAGTGCTTCTGGTACTCTGCATCCTTACAGTTCAGTTCGGCTTGTTTTCTCCTCACAGCAGTGCTCGGATGGCTGCTGAGCCACTCATCTGCACCACTCTGTCTGAAAGAGAGGAAGAGAGTTGTTTGGGGACCCATCCTCATGAGTCTCATTCACCACAGTCCTGGCTGTGAAGCGAGCATCACCAAACACTGCAGACCATCTGGCATGCTTCTGAGCTGGCAAAATGCTGGCTGAAGTGTGGGTAAAGAGCTCTGGCACGCCACTCTCTGAGAGTGCTCAAAGCAACATCCGATACAAGATTGGCGCAAGTGTGTGTGTTCTGCTGCACAGAGACTGCATATAATGAAATCCTTGTTATATAACACAGCTGATGGATAGGGATAGATATATATTCACCAACTGACGTTTCCAGGGGTGAATATTACCAAAATCTTTATTCACATTTAAGTATGTGATATAGCTTTTTCCTCCACAGGAAAAAAAATGACTGCAAATGTCTGTGACACTTGAAAAATCAAAGTCTTTCAAAATAATAAAGGCAATGCTCAGAAAATATTATGAACAGTAGCCCTACTACAGTGTTTCCTTTAAGGAGACATCTGGGGTGAATTAGGGTGCTGCTCAGGCTGTGGTGCTGCTACAGATGTCGAGGTGTAAACGTGTTTTGCAGGGACTGTAGATATGTGATCATGTATAATGCTTTTGTTAGGAGCTCAAGCACTGTGTTTCCAGTAATATGAAGAATGACAGAGAAGAAAAGAAATACCTTCTGAGTTTGAATTACAGCCACATCTAATGGGCTCAGAGGTGTTTTTCACTCAACTTTGGTATTACTTTTCAACTCCTGCAGCTTAAAGGAGCCTACTGATCATAACAGTAAATATGGGCTCAAAGAATATCCCAGGAGGTGTCATTAGTAACATATTACATCCTTTTCTAATTTGTACACTTACCATATTGCAGGATTTCACAGGACTGATGAAACCTCCAGAATTTCATGTTTCCCTCAGCAGTCTACAATAACCCTTAGTCTGAATGACATGTATTATTTCCTTGTTGAACCTGTGATGTAGAGGTTTTAGTAAAAGATTTATTGTAAGGAAAACTAGATGTTTTATTTCCAGCCTAATTGAATACATTATTGCTCTGAGTTTAAAAATGCTGTGGTGATATATTACACCTCAACACAACTGTACACATGAAATCTGCAGCAAGAAAGTTTATTGGACTACAAATCAGAATACAGCTGTTGATAGGAGAGCTATATACCTTAAGTTGCAATATGTTACAATAAAGTTTTACTGTGTAATTCATAGTGGGAAATAAAATAAAAGTCTCATAGAATAGTTAAGCAATACTTATTTTTACTGACTGGAATAAAGGCAGGTGCCAGAACTCAAATCCTCTCTGTTGTGTATGGATGATAAAAGGGCCATAGTGGAATCTGCCTGTCACAGTTACACAGGAGACAGTGATAAAGCTCCTAATCCCAGTACGGATTAACTGCAGAACAGCTTCCAAATTTGCCCTGGAATGGAAAGTCTGCTCTAAGCCATGTTTGTTGCTTGCCCAAGTATTTGGACACAGTACAGACAAGGTGCAGAGCAGTCAGGGGATATGGAATTCTCTATTGGTTCAGCCTGTGCCCAGCAGGCAGGACTGCCATGTAGCTCAAGCCAGCACTGCCGCCTCAGCCTCCCCACATCCTCCCACTCGCTGTTAGGGCCTCAAGAGCCATGGAAATGCATGGATCAGGGGCTTCTCTGCTTTGCATCCATTTGGCCTCTTGTAACTCTCTCCAGCTGGATACCTGCTAAAATTGGTGCCAGCACCCTTCTGCAGCATATAGTAGTGCCCTTTTGTGACAAATTCAACAACAGAGATGCTGCGCTGCTCTTTCCTGGGACTTTGGGGATGGGAAATAAGATGTCATTAATAGATTATTTCTACAGTAGATCTTTCTTCTAAGGCTTAAGCGATGTCAACATCATTTTACTCTAGGTTGAATTTTTGAATAACATGAAATGTTAACTTACACCCTTTCTCTCCCCTTATATCTCCTATCTAATTTCTTTCTTCCCAAGCATATACTTCTGAGTAACAGTTGTTCAAATTATAAGCTGTTCTGCAAAGTATCAGAAGGTCTGGAACATCACACTGGCAAAGAGGCAAAGAGAAGCTGTAGCTGGCTCTGTGTGTTATGGCTTTACGCCTGTTCATCACTCCTCCTGCTTTGTACCTGAGCTACCTCGTTAATCTCAGTGGAAAGAGAGGAGATGGGGGAAAAAAAAAAAAGCCACATAAAAATGTTCCAGAGGTCTGCAAAACACCTGGGCCTGGTATCTAATATTGTTACAAATATAGAACCATAACAATTTTAAGAACACTAAAGGTGAATTAATCAGCCTGTGGAATCTATTACATAAATATATTAATAGGGCTGCAGTCCTACCTGATAGCACTGGGCCTAACTTAAGTTGTGGTCATGAAATGTTTATTCCACATCATTAACATCTGAGTTCAATGGGGGTCCTAAAAGGAAAATGACACAGAAATTTTCCAGATAACAATATTTAAGCAGATACTTTAATGAAAATAGACCACCCTGTTAGCTTTAAGCATGCTGTCTCTACCAGGCCAAGTTCTTTTCTTTTGCCAAAACCATAAGTCCAAGGATTATAACCCCACTAAATATCTCTATGTCTACCTTTAGATGTTTGATGAGTGTAAGAGGAACTATTCATCTTTCCAAGCTCTTTATCCGTCAAGTCCTACAAGATGATCCAACTGCTCAGCTTGTCAAAAGTTTGTCAGTCTTCCAATTCTCTTTCCAGTGGCATAAGATTTCCATTAAAAATAAAGCCCTCAAGCATTCATTGCACACTTGAAATACTCTTCCGTGATGAAGCAGAAGACAGAGGGTTGTGAATTGCCCCTGTAACTTCCATCTGAGTAGTGCCATCCTACTCTCTCTTCCAGTATTTTCACTACAGGCATTACTAGACCCTGCTTTTACTCTGCCAAATCTACATATTGTTAGCTGCTATTGTTCCTTTTTTGCATAAGTTTCCTTTTGTTGTTTGTCCTCTCTCATTGGTTTTTAATACAAAGTAACTATTCCCTGTACAGAGTGCCTTTGTGTGTTTCTCTTGATGCACCAATTTTCTGAACTAACCTCCACCTATTGTTTTAAACAATTGATCCATGGGCTAAAATGGGAAAACAGAATAATCCCTCATTTAAATGATCAATGGAAAGGAATGACTAGGGGAAAATGTTGATCGCTGCTGCAGCCCTAATCATCCAAAGTGTTAGTGCAATTTAGAGACGGGAGGAGGGGAAGAGATTTACAACATTGGGAACTCCCAGGGAAGGAGGTCTGTAAGGAATGGCTCCCATATGGAACTGGAATGCTTTGTACACCCTGGCTTGGCAATTAAATTTACAAGGTGTTGCTAAGTAGCAGTACCCCTGTAAACTCAGCAAACGCTGGAAATGCTGTTACAAAACTAGAGGCTTCTTTTATTGCTTCTCACATTTCAATAGGGAGAAAGTCATTAGCAGAAGGCTGTTCTTTGTACAGACTTCCCATTTGGAGAGTTGGGAAGTGTATTCTGATAAAAGATCTGTGAGAGGATGCAGCATGGCCCTTTGGCAAATGCAGGTTTTTCTGTAGGGAGGACAAAATATTGAGCAAAACAAGTATATTGATCTAAATTAGAAAGTATGTGTCTAAAATGACTGGTCAGTCATTTACTTACACACCCACACGTATATACATATACATATGTACATTTCCCCTTGGAACAAAAACTGCCTTTTAAATTCTTCTCAGTCAGGTTTCACTGACAAACTTGCTTGATGGGCATCAGGGACCTGAGGCAAGCTTCAAAGGAAAAAGTAGCCATCACTCATGCTTCATTGGATTTCTATGACAGAATGATCAAATCCTGTAGAACCTGGCATAAGCACATCATTATCAAACCCTGCTTTAGCATTTCTTAACTGATCACGGAGGCTGAGGTCCTTGGTGACTCCTGTTTTCTGACACTGTTTGTAGTTATTTGACCTTTTCTCAGTGGATAATCCACACAAAAAGCCCTAATTACTTCCCCAGCTTTGAGCGGTCCAGCACTGTGAATAATCAATGACACTGATTTAGGTATTGCACAATCAGATGCTTATGGTGTTTGAAGAACATTTTTCCATTGACCTGCCAACGCAGTAGGACAATACCGAGCACTGAAGTTGCTGTTGTAATCACAAGCTGGCGAAGTGACCTTGGGGGTCTGAAGTTGATTACTAGGGCCTTGAATTGAACGGATACAATACATTTTTAATGATTTCTTAATTTTTATTTTCTTAAAGCAGCACTTAGTCACAGTGCATCTAGCAAGATACTGACAGACTCTCAGAGCAACATCTGTCTGTAAACATAGCTGAGTATTTTTTTCTTTCTTAATATCACCTTAAATTTTATTTTGACTGTTAGAAAGCACAGTGAGAGGAGGTATTTTGTCTTTAAAAAAATCAAACAAACAGTTGGGCACTTGAGTATCTCCTGCTTCAAAAGTATTCAAGAATGAAACTAGAACAGGAGAAAAGAGAAGAGAAATTGCCTAGAAATTGCCTATAGACTACAATATCTGTGAGAGGAATAGGGCGTGGATTCTTAGAAATTATTCATTCTCTCATTCGCTGGGTTCTTCTCCCCTGTTCACATAATGTGAAAATGCAGTTCATTATCCTGGGTTATTAGGCTTAAGTCTACCACCTGCTCAGTTATTTCAGCTTTAAAAACTAAAAAGAGAGAGCAGTCCTATTTTGTTTTGTTTAGAATGAAAGCTTTGCAGAGATTTTTTCTAAGGAGGCATTTGCTCAGGTAAAATTTATGATAGAATACCAGATCATTTGGGAGTGGCTGTAAATCACATGAATCTTCCACTAATGAGTTAGAAAATATGAAGTGTTTGGTGGGGATAGGCATAAAAGGAGAAAAAAAGGAATTCTATTCCCAGCAAAAATTTCAGTCAGCCAAGAGAAAATTTTCCTCAGATACATTTTGGGGTTTTTTTAACAAAAACCTGTTTGTGTCATTGAAAGGAGCATATTTCAGCAAAAGGCTCAAAGGTTTACTGGGGAACTTTGCAATACTCAGTGTGTTTCTTCAGATAAATCCCAAACAATTAGAAGGAAACACAGATCAGGGAGACCATAGTTTGAGGGAAGTCTGTCGATGGCTCCAGCACCTTTCCTCTCCCAAAGCAGTAAGCTGGTGGCGTCACTCCTAATATGCCAGCCCCTGAAGCAGAAATAGCAGGAAGAAACACTTGTATTGTGGAGTTTTTTGTTCTTCCAGGCTTCCTGTCAGAGGAAGACAAACAGAAGTATATAATAAGAGCAAGGATAGCTTATCAAATAAGAACCGTGTTTGTCTCTGCAATAGGAAAACCTGTCCTTTTCTCTCCTTTGAGGACACTACTGCACTTCTGTCACCCCTCAAATAAAATGTCTTCTTAAGACACCTGCTTATGTTTGCATTCATCCTGATCAAGCCTAAGCAATGATGTCTGAGGGAGTGATTGAGAAACCACTGAGGGAGTGGTTGAGAAAGTGCTTGTTGTAGAAAGTTCATATTGTGGAGGCATAATATGGGCACAGCCTGCTTAAAGACCACTTTTGGAGATGCTAGACAAGCAGCATAAATAACATTAACTGTCCTGAAAAGCTGGAACTCTCCACCTGTGTGGCTCTGCTGCAGATGACCGGGCAAGAGGAACTGCAGGACAAAATTCATCTTTTATCAGAGAGCTCTTTTCTCACTTGAAGGCAGAACAGGAGAGAAAATGCTTACCACAGAAGAGGAAAAACATAGTGCTGTAGCTAGCATGGCTCCTGAAGTGAAAACAGGCGTTGCAGTAAGCTCATAGAGGGTGAAACAGTTCTGGGGCAGCTGTCTTCTGTCCTGCTAATTCACATCTTTCCAGGGTACATTCTAGTCTCCTTAAATATACAAATTACTGTCAGATGTACTTGTCTGATCAGAGACTGTACAATCCAGACAGACGTTGCAGGATGACGGGAGCAGAATTGTGCAATTTATAGACTAAAATATCCTGAAAGGAGATGTAGAAGGTTCTTGTAATAACTTGGCCTTGGAGGTTTATACTGCTCCGAGTGATTTCAGTTTGCTTAACCTCTCAAGGAAAATAAACTAACTTTCCAGTGATCTTTGCCAGTTAAGTTTGGTAAAATTTTTAGAACAAGCTGGTTTTGAACACTGTCTCCACTGAACTGGACACGAACATGCATGACTGTTTCATTAATATTTTCTACATTAAGAATGTTTCGACTCAAAAAATGTTTGTTTCTGTGGTGCCACAAACTGTACTAAAACTTTTTTTTTCAATTGCCGTGTAAGTGGTCAACAGGCTAGTTACAAACTGGTTCAGTCTGCAGTCGAAATTTTCCTCTTTTTTTTTGGAAAGGATGTCTCTGAAACTAATTATTCTGAGCTGAAATAGTGTGCAGCAGTGCAATCTCTTTTTCCTATGATTGACCAAATCTGTGTGCTGTCAGCCTGCTAGGATATCAGTCAACTTCATTTCACCTCTCATTTGTCACGACATCCCTTTAGATGGTTGTACTGTGGGCAGAAACCAACTGTGCCTCAAATTCCCTGGAGAGGTACAGCTCTGGATGAGGATTAAGCTGCACTTGCTTTTCAGCAGTTTCTGACCAGGGAGAGTTTGAAAACACGCTGTTAGTCTCTTTTCTCTGCAGTGACTCCATTTCTTTGTACCATATGGTTATATTTATGTGCTCTGTTGAGTGAGACCTTTAACAGCCTTTAAGTCAAGGATGGTGTCAGTGCCAGAGAAGGAGCCGTTTTCTAGACAAGCAGGAGGGCTGAGCTTGATTTTGGAGAAATGTTATTGTTTCTAAATGCCACTTCCTAGCCTTATAATCTTTTCATTCAAAAACTGCTGAGCCTAATTTTACAAATAGGGGATGATTACAGTAGTCAGTGTTGGCTAGGTGAACCTTTTCTTAGTTAATATATAGACAAATGGTCTTTCCTCTGTGCTGGATTCACCAGTATTAAACCAAGATGAGATAAAACTTAATTGAAATAAATATTCCAGCTCCCAGTCTCCTGATTGTTCTTTTCTAAATCAGATAAAAATGTGAATGAGGTACTCAGCCTTATTTCCTCCAAGATCAGAAATTCTCAAGTATTTTAATTTCTCAAGTCTTCAAATTACGGGTAGCCTGCTACCTTCAGTTATTTCCTGAGATGAAAGAAGAATTAGCTTTTTCACAGGCTGCCATGGTGGGTGTTAACATCAGAACAGCTGAGGACTGGTCGGCTGTTCAGCAGACTTCCTTAGGAAGGTGTGGATTTTTAGAAAGTCTGAAAGTCAAACAAAACCCTGGTAGTAATAAAATAATAAGAACCTCTTTCCAAGCTATGAGTAGTCTTCTCCATGTAACTTTGTTTTTAAGGAAATGATATCTAAATAGCAGGCACTTCATTATCACATTCTCTGGAAGTGCTTAAGAGATAGTCACTGAGTGTTTACACACACTGATATAAGACTGTTGATTCTGCTGATAAATAGCATGTTAAGCAGTAACTCAGCTGAATAACATATTTTCAATTTATTGATTCCAGTCAAATAAAAGCTATGTGATTCACAGTGGAAATACAAATACAGTGGCACATCTCAGGAAGTCACAAGGAGTCAGATCTGAACTCTTACACAGGCTGGTAGTTGCCTCCAGGCTAGAGGATGACCCTTCATTCTGTAATAATCCTGGTAACTCATTTACACAATAATTCTTAAAAGGTGACATAAAAGGTGCTGCTTGGATTTTTCAAAATTTTTGTGCAGTTGAACTATACATCAAGACCCTGGCCTGCTGCAGGAGGAAGGGAGTTTGTGCCTCTGCTCAGTGACAAAAATGTGATGAAAGAACCAGCTTTGTTATTTTATAGCAAGAGCAAAGACAAATCTTTCATATACCTCCTTCCCTTTACACCTCCTGTCCTACGCTTTGTTCAGCTTTCAGTCTTAATGGAGAACAGCACGTGTCTTATGTCTTGTGACACATCTACAACTGCTTCAAAAAGGCCTTAAAAAAAGCCTTTCACCATTTTATGCCTAATTTACATTTCTAAAAAATGCTTTTTAATCCTTTCAAAGAATAAATACTTTTAAAAAATGTATGCTTCCTAAATGTAACATTAGGAAGTATATATTTCCTAAATATAATTCCCTCTTTTTTCTCCTACACATGAAATTTATTGTATCATCAGATCTGACTGAAATTTACAGTTACCCATAATGTTATTTTGATATATTTGATTTTTTTTTCATTGCATTGTGGAATAGAAAATGTGTTTATGGCTTTGTCCTATGAATATTTTCAGAGGAATTTAATCAATAAAGATTTTAACCAAGAAAGTTTGCAGTTCTTTTTTGACAGTCATCTCCCCAAATGCTTAATCATTTTGGCAAAAATAATTTTTCCTCCAGATAAATTTCCCTTTCAAAGCTCATATAGCTGCTGCTTACTCAGACAAACCAGTCCTGAGAATCATTTCATTTCATGTGCATGAGAATTCATATACATTTTCCCAACATGAATTTAAGTGCAGCCTTGCTGTGAAAGATTATTGCCTGTATGCTTTTCTTAAAAAGCAAAATGTACTTAGCGAGTGCCTTGGGCTTCATTCGTAGTTTAGTTGACATTGAATTTTTTTTCATTTTCTCAGCCAGTTAAAAAACCCCTTTTTATGTAGACATAGTTTCTGTTCTAAAATTAGACAGTGGAATGTTTTACAAAGCATTTATGCTACAATCTAAAGGATAAAATCAAAAGAAAGAAAGCTGTATAGCCTGTCTCAAATCCAGAATATTGTAATAGTTGTTATTAAGGAAATACATGTAGAAATGGTCCAAAGCAGATTGTTTCCTGCCATCCGACAGGCATATCCTTTAGCGTGAACAGGATTATTCTGTGAAGATTTTAAATCAGGATAAGACCATGTATTACAGATGTGATTAAAACAAAAAGATAAAAGCTCATTACTTGAGAATTCTTATACATATTTAAAACACACATTTTAAATATTATAATTTGGACTATTATTTCTGTCTCCATTACTCACGTGGGTAGTCATTTATTCCACAGGACTTGAAATCAATAGGACCAGCTGTATAATATTTTTGAGTTGGGCTGTTGCCAGGATGCATATAAATATTTTATTCTGCTCAAAGCTTGGAGAAGGAGACGGAAGTAATAAGGCAATTTTGAGAAGGGTTATTCAGTTTATCAGTGACTCCAATCTTTGAAACTTCCTTTTCATAACCAAAGATGGGAAATTCCTAGCTTTTTATTGGCTGAACTTGCAAAAAATCATAGAGGAGCAGTCAGGTTGCAATTCCACTTCTCAAGCTGGCTTTGAGGAAAGGGGAACAAAGAAAGGGTTGTCTATGGGGTGCTGTATACCTTTAAAGCATGTGCTCTGGGTTTTATTCATTTTCTAGTTATGGCTTTTCATTTGAGAATTTCTTTAAAATATATCAATAAAAATATGTCTCAAGAAAAATTGTGCAGGCTTAATCTAAGACAGTATTGTTCTTTGCAATGTCTGCTTTGCCTTCAGCCAGATTTGCACTGCTGTTTGTTTTTATTTGCTATGGTCAATATTTACATAATACGCCAGGACATGTCATTAATTTCAAAGATGTAGAGATTTAAAGTAGTGGATTTTCTCTGAAGCTTAAACTAGACTTGGGTTTAGGTTAGGGGTATTCTTCAGTAAACCAATATGTGAACAGAAAGAGAAGCTGAGGAAGGTGGACACGACCTACTGGCAAGGGGAGAACAGCGCATGGCTTTTAGGATAAGTGGTGGGATCGCTCTGTGTGGCTGGTTGTCACCTGTGGTGCACTGATCCCAGGGGGTTGCTAGCCTGTCCATGAAGAGCAGCTAAAAGAAGCAGATCATGTTTTCTGTCTGTTCACTTACTAGTCAGGCCTTCATCTGCCTGTCCTTCCTTCGTCTCTGAGCTTCCCAACTGATTCATACTAGTCAGAGAGAGGGATAAGGGTGTCAAATATATTAAGTTCTTGAAGTAATCCTGAAAATTATCAGTCATGTAAAGGAGGAAAATACTATACATGCATCTGCATGAGGAAGGGCCACGCTGAGCCCTTGCTGGAACAGACAGACACCAGGCTGTGCAACAGGAGGCCTCATCTGTCCTGCAAGGAATTTCCATTATCCACATGATGGGGACTCATGGCTTGTCCTCAAAAAAACATTCCTGGGCCCTTGCCAAGGGCATGCTTATCTTGTCTTGATGCTCCCAAATCACTGCATCATACTGTATTTGACTTGCAGCTTACTTCTGCCCAGCCACATTTCATCGATTCCTGTTAGTTTGTGTGGACACTCTGCACTTTACCAAAGACAGCTGCAAAATTAGCCAGGGAACTGGTGCTATCTCTCTTTCACCTGTTAAATTATGCAGCTAAATCAGCAGTGCCAGTGCCTCCTGGATTGCTTTTCCATCATCTCATACCTAATATTCAGTCTTTGCTTGCTCAACAGTATGTGCCAAACACCATCTTTTCCTGCATTTTTGCATATATCAGAATTGTTCATTTCTTTCAAGATCTTTTTTATCATGTTGTATTAGTAGAGGAGCAGGTATTCCCATTAGTAGAGCTGAGAAAACTGATTCTACGGTCTGAAAGCTGAGTGGAAATATTGCATCACCCAAAAGTGCTCTCAGTTTTCGCTGTGAAATTACATCCTTCACCCTTAAAAAACAAGAATCAAATTTGTATAATGAAGATGTTTCATTCAGACACCAGGATCCAGGGGAGAGAGGTTTAGACCTTCTCCTTCCTGGAAAAATCAGAACATTCTTGAACAACAGATAAAATGTTTTCGCTGTTCTGGGAAAAGAAAAAATCATCAAACTTGGCATAAATTTGTCCATTTTTTCAGCTGAACCAAAGCTGCTTTTTGTAGGGAACAAACATTTTCTTTGCAAATTTGAACCAGTTGTATTCAGAGCTTCATACTGTATGAGCACAGGGCCTTGACAGCATTGTATAGCTAGCCAAACCACTTGCTGTCTTTATTGGGAATGATAGCACATGGGAGCCCAACCCTGGTGGTAAGTTTGTGAAGGAGTGGTGCCTCCATGCACCAGACCCTGGATATCTCTTCTAGCCAGCCATGGGGATGTCTCAGATAAGCCTGTCATCCTGACAGGGCAAATCAGTGCTGAAAAGGCTTTTCACTCTGTGGGGCTCAGTCTGCTTGATAGGACAGAGCCACCTCCTGATAAGCAGAAGTGCTCTGCTCCCTTTGACTCCCCCAGGCCATTTTGATTCTCATGGCCTCAGGGAGGGCCACTGGCTGGCCTGATCACACAATGGTGCCCATTCTGCCAATATTTTATATTGAAGTGGCTAAGCTGATGTGCTCCCTGCTACTGATGCAGGAGGAGTGTTGTAGTACATTCACTTTATTGATGTCAGTTATTCATATCAAAATGAAGCACTTTTGTCATAATAAAACTACACCTCTGTTGGCATGGGAAGGAGCAGGGGACTGTACCATATTTTCAGTAGCAATTTGGTTCAAGTGGCACATTTTCTGTGTGGCCAAAACACTCTGTTCAATGCCAATACGCTACTCCTACTCAGTTCACACTCAAGGTTATGCCTGTTTAACTGGAAAGGCAGATGTTAAAACTGTGTCTTAATGTCTGCAACCTGTTAAACATCTCAGGAAGCAGTAGTAATTAAACCACAAGTTTGAAAGGTTTGATTGCATGATTTCAATAGAGAACATGGATTTGTAATCCTGTCTGTAAACACAGGAGTAGTGAAAAATGCAGACTTCTGCACATCATCTGTTTAATGTTTGTCTATATTAAGAATACTTTACATGTCTTGAAGTGGGGTACATTTAACTTCAAAAGGGCCTGATTAAGGTGACTGCTTTGACTTTTTCTCAAACTGTTATCATGACTGTGAATTATTTTCTAGAGTTTTGAACAGAAGTATTCCCAAAGGAAAGACAAATTAGTTGATGATGCTGCAGTAGAGGCTTTGCAGTCCTCCTCTTTTGAAGTTCCTAATGATGTGAGTTTCTCAGTGTTTCAGTCCTGGCTGCTGCTCACCCCATTCATTTAAAAGTTATGTGGATTGAAAATTATCCATAGGCTTTTCTTCCTTTGTGCTTGCTCCCAAGAACTGTGACCAGATGCAAACATGATGATGTGCCTGTGCATGCCACTGTTGCTAAACTGTAAGCAAAGCAAGAGAAAAGGCTGATTTAGAAAATAAACCCAAGGTGCTTGGTGAGTGAAATGTCAAGTAGATTCATGTCTGGCAAAGGACTCTTCCTTGTCCATCATCATCCAATCAATGACACTTGAACCTGGGTTGACCAGGTCACCACACCAAGTCTGCTCAAAGCAAGGGGAAATTTATAGGTCACCTTTTTGAATGACAATTAGTACAAGAAGATATGGTAATCCTGCTGCCTTTCAAAGCATTATTGTTTTACCATGCAAAAGTCTCAGTGTAGGATGCACAGCAGTACCTGCTCTCTGTGTTCTTTACATGAGGAGAAACAAAAGACCTTTAGGAAACTGTCTCCCTAGTGGCTCTTGTCTGATTAGAAAGTCCTCAGGGGATTAGCAGTATGAATTTCACAGCTTGTCCCCCCCACTCCCTCCCACCCCTCTGCATTAAGGTTAGAAGGATGTGCTTAGATCAAATCAGAAGGAGATTAAAGGAAAAGAAACCCCAGAGCAATTCTCTTTTGCATTTGAATGAATATTTGTAGTCAATAGTCATTTACCACAGCTTTTAAAATATCCTTGAATTTCAGTGAAACAAAGTTCAAATACTGCCATAAGACAGTAATATCTTATACTTCCATTTTAGATTGGTTATATCATTTACAGTTAATTTGTTATACTTGTACATATTTGCTGTTGAAAGTAATCCTTCAATTTGCTCAAGAGATTTCATCAAGTCCCCAAGAAGATCAAAAGCTTTAAAGGTTTTGTTTGCATTTCCATGTAAGACCTACTACTTTCTTGCTGCAGAATGGCCTAGAGAGCATTCTTTAAACCCATGTTAACTGCCAACAGACAGAGCCTGCAGGGGACATCTTTGAGGTGAGCACGATCAAACAGAAATAAATTTTAACCTTTTGTACAACAAACTGAGAAAAAAATCCTATTTCCTATGAAACCCTCGCTACACTGCCCGTGAAACCTCTTTCACCAAAGATGGTCTTTAAAGGGGTGAATGATGCAGATGGGTTTCCTTAGCAAGGACTTATAAAGGATCTTTTAAAAAGCACAATGTGGTACTAAAAGGAGAAAGATAGGAAAATGCTGTTCTAAGGTATACTCGTTTATATCTGAATCTGTTACCAAATTGGTGTACTACCAGCTGGACTACTATCTCTGCACTACCATCATCATGCTGAGTAATACCGTAAGTCAAACCTCTGATTCTTCACAAAGGGAAGAATAAATCCCACCTAATGCAAGCAGGGAGAGTCATGGCTGCAGGACTGATATTCAAGTGAAACCACTCTGAATTCATTTTTGCTCTCTTCTACAGATGTATAATGTTATTTCTTTGGCTGGATACAAATGCAAACCAAACTTAGTCCAGCACACTTTAGAACTTAAATAACCAGATGGTGAAAAGGTAAAATGGAAGTGTAGATAATGTAATGTAGTCATGACAACTGAGAGTGGACTTGGTTTCAGAGAGTGCTTGGCTTTCCATGTAGGCACCTGGTAAATTTGACATCTTTCACTGGGAACTGCTCAGCTGGAAGCACTGTGGCAGATCCAGGCTCTCTCTCTCTCTCTCTTTGTGTATTTTGTTATGGGAGAAATCCATGATTAAAGGAAACCTGTGGCAACAATGCATGCAAATAGCAAGCCATTGTTCACTGCAGCCTTCCTAACTCGGCTGTGTGAAGTCAGTGGGTTAAGTGATTCACCCTAACCCGGGGCTGAGCATGCAGCCCAACTCGAAAAGCGAAAGTAAAGCAATGGTGTGGGGAGTGTTTAAAACAGAAGCTCACGTGTGGGACTGCATCTATGACTGACCAGAGTCAGCTTCAGACATCTGAGGGACTTGGGAAATGGAAAGGTCCCTTTTTCTCCCACAGATACCATGGAGACTGGTATGGCTCCCTAACTTGGTGTGTAGTTGCACAAACATTTTCTCTGGCAGGAGAGCCAACTGAAGAGCTTTCTGCAGCATCTCTTTCTCCCTCTCCTCTCCCTCCCAGAGGTCACTGGTGTCTCAGTGATGCTGGTTGAGCAGTTTCTGATATCGTGCCCTAAACTGGGTCATAGCAATGACTGAAGGAGCTTGCTAGTCTCTCTGATTTTCTTTGTTAATAGTGCTTTTGGAGGTATTTAATCTAAAACAACTTACCAATTGACCATATAGCAAAATTGCACTAATTGCTGCCCTTAAGCAACCGCTGCAGTGATGAACAGAGAGACAAAGGAGAAAATTATCAACAAGACTGGAACCCTTCAAACAGCCTTTACTGCCATAGAAAAATGCTCCCCTTTCACATTCCTGAACCTAGCGCTCACCTTTAACACCGGCTCTGCCTCAAACAGACATCTGCCTACAAATAACACCAGCAATATGGCTTCCAGAGAGTGTTCAGGTCAGATAGGAAGCACGGCCCAGCAAACAAGTGCAATCAATGCAGATTAATGATGCCTGCTTTCATTCATGTCTAGGTATTTCATTGATGTAGCTGATAGCCAATCTTTCTTGCTTTTATTTATGCAAGCCACATTTATTTGGTTAGCTTTTGGTTGATTGATTTTGTACTTCTGCTTGTTTGGGTTTTGTTAGGTTTATTTCATTTCATGACAATATAGCTGATTTATTTCTGACAACAGTAGCAATTTAATGCAAAACACTATTGAAAGCTTCATATAACTTATGTTTTTAATTTCTGCAAATACCACCTAGATGCTGTAGGGAAAGACACTATATAAATCTTAAAGTTAAATAAATATTTACTGTACAAGTGACTTGTGTTAATGAATATTGCAGAAGAAGCAGAGCACACAGATTCACCAGGAAACAACTGCACAGAATAAAATATCTTCCTTGGGTGAGGGCAGATTTGACACACATTCAGACTCCCCATGGTTTTATTTGCTCTGTTAGGGCCAGCTGCGCGGTGGTGCCCACTGGCATTGTGTACGGGTGATGGCAGGACAGCCTTCACCAAAGGGTGATCAGCATGAAGGGTCGAGTTCACACCTTAGAAGGAGACATACGGAAAATGGCATGGAAGGAAACAGCGGGTAAAGTCCTCTCAGCAAAAACAGTACAAAGACAAGCAGTAAAAAAATAAAAATTATTGAAATAGAAGACCAAAGGCACAGATCTTCTTTCGTCATGAATGTCTCTGTTCACCTGTCTGTTGTCTGCAGTTTTGTACCTCATTCTGCAGTGCAGTATCTTAAAACCTTCCAGAATTCAAGAAGAAATCTGATCGATGTATCTCTTCTTTTATCTTCATCACAAGAATGAAAAAAAGTCCAAGCTGCTGGGCCTTGTTTTCATTGGTCTTGTTTCATAACTTATAGCCTGTGTGACCAGTACCATGAAAAAACTATTGTTCCACTGTCTTTATTTTAATCCTTTGTGCACCTTTTGTTGCATGGTTTTATTTTCTCTTTCATTCAATTGCTTGATCTACTAACAGTAATACACCTGAGTTTATGCAAATGATCACTATTTCGAATTTTATTACTCCCCTTTATATCCCCTCAATTTATCTGAATTTCTTCACTTCCTTGGTACATCCTTCCCCCTAATTTAAGAAACAAATAAAATGTGAACTCTATGGTTCTTTGCTGGGCCCTTTCATGTGCTTTGAACTTTGAACAATGAGCAACAAAATCTGAGGCCTTTTTGTTACCTGTACCATTCTCATACATGTCCCCCTGGTGGTTTTTTTGGTTGGTTGGTTGGGATGTTTTTGCTATGCTTGTAGATGAAGCAGGGTAGCGAAATTATTTTAAATTAATCACTATAGTTTGGAGTCATCTCATGGTCAGTAGAATTGTACAGTTCACTATTTAGTCTGGCCACACTCAGAAACGAGATTTCTTTTTTTTTTAATTGTACATGAAAGACTCAAAATGAAAAATCATTCAATAACAATGTAGGTTGTAAGGTGCAAGGATTTTCATCTCTGAGAGCATTTCATGAGGTCTGTGTTCCAAGATCTTGCATTTCTGTTGTTAATTTAGTGGAACAAACAATGATAAAGTATTTGTGAAGTAAGAGGGAGTCTAATCAGCAGGAGTAGTTCAAAGTATTCCCTGCCACTGTCTCAGACTGGAAGCTGGCCGTTGGGTAGGTGGTGAAATATCCCTTGGATAAAATTCAGCCTGTATCTGCATCTTTGATGTAGAACTTTTATGACTCCTGTGATGCTGAGTAACAAGCTCAATTTGCATTCCAAGGCACTCAGCCCTGCTGCTGATATCTCGAGTAGGAGTTCAAGCCCCATTGAAGGAATCTCACTTAACATCGGTGTGAGCTTTAACAAGCATTCCTTTTTCCTGTTGACCTCCTCTTGGGGGTTAAAGTTGAGTAGCTGAACTTTAGCTGCTGCCTAGATATGTGCTGAGTGTTTGATACGTATTGTCATCATAGGTCCGTAAGGAACAGTTGTGTGCATTGTCTCTGAGTATTTTTACACATGTTTTCTGATAAGTTTTTGAGGATGCAAACACTTTTCAAAGCTCGTTTACCAGATACTAGTTGTAAAGGGTAAGTAATACTTGAAGCAAAGCTGAAGAACCATTTCCTGAAACTTTAGGAAGCACAAGTACCCTTTACATCTTTGCATTTTAAAAGTCAGGGTTCACAATTATGATTTATAATTTTAAACTATATAACACATTTTTAAATTTATCTTTTGCACTATTTTGATTACAATGGCTAGATCAAAGGAATTTTCCACTCCTTCAGATGTGTCATTCCTGAGAATGACTCAGTATTAGTACAAAACCCGATTTACTACTAAAGAGTCGAGCCAGTCAATTAACTAGAGCAGTAGCACCCTGCAGTCCTGACCAGCACAGGTTATGTTGTTCTACAAACACATAGTGACATCCAGGCTTGAAGCATTTTTAGCTATATTGACAAAATGTACAAAAGGACTGGGACACACAGAGCATCACAAATAATGCTAGGTATAAAATTCATATCAGGTGAAAGCTCCTTATGAAGTGTGGTGAGAGAGAATATTTTGATGGTGACAGAGGCAGAAAGAAAGGAAATAAGAAGATATTACCTTGCTACAGCTATCTCTCACTTAGGACCCAGTACTTAAAGGGATGAATCATTACTGTCTACTATATCCCAGGTAGTCAGCTTCCCTGGTAAACCATAAGTGAAGCAATAACACCTTCTATTAGAACTGGTACACGAATTTAAAGACTTGATTAAATAATAACAGACATTTTCAAAAATCTTGGGAAAGCCAGGCCCAATTTCCCGAAGAGCAGTAAGAAATCAATGAAGGTCCCAGAATGGGAAACCAGCACAGCAACCTGTTAAATTAGCTACCTTGGTAGCTGACCTCTTAGCATTTATCACCTGCAGTTATGCCCACAGTTACTGAAGCTACTACTACTGTCTTCTTCTTCCAGGCCAGCTGAATCTTGGATGCTGGGAAGGGCCAGTTGCTGATGCTGCTTCTCCAAACTCTTGCCCTGGGAACAAAAAAAGGAGAGAAGAGAGAGGAATTGTCTGTATCAGAACAACGGAGAAAGTAGAAATATCATGAACAATAGATGGAAAGGAAGATGCAGGAAATCTCAGTGTATTTTGAAAGCAGATAAAACTCGAAAGAGGGGCAAACTGGAGAGAGGGAGAGAGAGAGATAACAAGCAGCCATGCTCTCAAGTGTGGCCACACCCATCAGTAAAGCTCTCTGCAGACAGATGAAATACCACAGAGAGGGCCTGTCCATCTAAGCACTACAAAGAGATCCAGGCTCTGCCTTGAAGAAATTTATGCCTGTAGTGATATAAGGCTACCCCGCCACTCAGTGTCTCCCACCACTGAATTAATGTAATTGGGTTTTTCTAGGTGTGCAGCAATCGTGCTTGAAGTGCTGTGTTTGATTTGAACCATTGCTGCTTGTACATCAGGGGAAAAACATATTGTGTTAAGTGGGAGAGTGCATATACACCTGAAAGGAAGTGGAACTTCCCTTAGTGTTATTCTCCCTTCTGCCAAGAAGCTATGCTGTAGGAGATACAGCATTTTCTTGAGTTGCTGAGCTTCCTGCCTCCTTCCGGAGACAGACCCATTCTCATTTAGGCAAGTTTTCCACTGGTCTGACTTAAATGGCTTCAGCAGTTATGCTATAGTGGCACTATAGTGTAAGAGCAGAGAATTTAGCTCACTGACCTCAATATCTGGTGAAATCATTTAGCTCTTTTCATGCAGAGTTCATTATAAGGAAGAGCTGGAGTATCAGGGGAGGGTGGGTTTGTGGTTTGGTTTTTTTCCTGTCAAGACCCTTCCTCTGCCCATGCCTTGGATGTGATAAATTTATTCATGGCAATGGAATGTTAAGTATGAAATCTAGTGAGCTTGTCTTTTGCTTCTGATCAGTTAGATAAAACATGTAGCTAAGGAGAGACTAGAAATGGGGTTGGAGTATCAGCTCTTTATTTTCCAGACTTAAGCCTGAA
Organism: Falcunculus frontatus; assembly: GCA_013398115.1. Taxonomy (NCBI): domain Eukaryota; kingdom Metazoa; phylum Chordata; class Aves; order Passeriformes; genus Falcunculus; species Falcunculus frontatus. The sequence continues at coordinate 513,174 of VZRV01003994.1, forward strand.
TTCATTATGGTTTGTGCAATTATGTTTCTTACTCTTGTTCCCATACTAGGGAAAAAATTCTGACCCCATAAAGCCTATGGCAAGACAGTCATTAATTTCACTGCTAATGGTTTCTTCTTTTGTTTCTAATTACTAGTCGAACACCTGATGGAAATAATTTTTGTAATTCTTTCTTCTTATCCCTTTAGATACATATTATCTCATCCCTCATCATTTAACATAGCACAGTAGAAAAAGTTATGGAAATGTGGAAATATATATTTTTGGGCTTACAGACAAAACAAGATTGGTAAGCAGAAATGCAAGTGTTAGTTCAGTTTTCCTTCCTGGTATTTGCTGGTGAAGCTATGACTTCACCCAGCTTAAAAACACAAACACAAAAAGAAATCTAAGAGATATACTATGAATATGTTAACATCTAATAACAATAGTGGAAGTGGGTATTCTCCTTTGAATTTCAGGTGGATGATGGATGATGCTCTTATTGTATTTCCAAGTTAATTTTAAAAGATCTTCTGGTCTTTGAAATGAGAAACTACATCTATTGCTTGTACTTTTGATCATTAAAGGCTTATATTGTAGAGTCTTATTCTTTCCTCTTGCCTGTAAAAGAGCTTCTCCAAGCTAGACACTGAAGACTTCAATGTATCCAGAAAGATACGGCAGCTTTTATGCTGAAAGAGGTATAAATCTTTCAACTCTGAGCATGTTTGTTTATTCATGCCCAGCTGCAGCCATTTTGCTTCAAATTTATCGATACAACCCAGCTAAGTTACTCATTTATTACCTTTGGCAATCAAAAACACAGTAAAATCAATTTGTAAGGTCATCCATCTGTGATTCTCACTGTTGCAAAGTTTTTGTGAGACTGTTGCCATTCTTCTGCTGTCCACTTCTGTTGTTATGGTAACTGTAAACCAAAATTATGTTAGGCCTGGACAAAGAATAGAGAACAATAGACTTCAGAGTTTATAAGCACCACAATATTCTAAATAATACTTTCAGATCTGTGTTTTTACTGACAAGTGAGACTTTACAGCTACTTATGCCAGAATTTTGGAAGGCCTTTGTAAAATCTAAACACCTCTATCTTTCTTAAAACTCAACCTGAATTTGAATATGCTTACTGTTAATCTAATTGCTACACCTCGTTGCCTTCTATTCAGCCTCTTCAATTTTTTTGACAAATACCTCTATGTAATGAAAACAGGTCTGTTTTTAGTAACCTTGCGCAGACACTTTAGAAGTAGTCCAAAACCTCCAGAGGCCAGCGGACAAGAGAATAACATCCACTTGTCTAATGCAGCCTTTTCCAAACAGTGTAAGATTCACATATCTCCTAGCCTGTGAGTATGCTCGTTTAGTCTTGGGTATAGATAATCATGAAATTGTTGACTTTCATAGAGCTACATGTAATTTTATTTGCGGCAAATATGATTTCATGCCTTTGACTGAAATTGTGCATGCACATGCAACTGCAACATCTTTTTAATTACATGGTAGGTGTATCAATCAGATTGGCTTTGGCACAGACTACGAGGGCTCTTAAAAGTGCAACAAATAAACCCGTAATCCAAGAGAAAGCCCTTCCAAAATCTCATACAGAACGCAACCCTGAGTAGTAATAGCTTGAGAAAGGATTAGAAGAGTATAATGGAGTGACTACGGTTTGTCATTCCAGTGCAGTTATAAGGACACCTGCAAATTCTGCACATGCTTTCTGGTAGATTCAGGCAGCAACTACAAAAACATCTGTACCAATCAAGTGTTCTTGGGACAGCAGTCAGGGAACAAGACCATACCAGGGACTGTGCGACAATTTATCAGTAACACTAACAGATATCCAGGGCTGGGAACATACCCAGCAGTGCTTACACAATCAGCAATGCATCATCTTTAAAAGCTCACCCGGAGCTAAAGCAAGACAATTCCAATTGGAATTCAGTATTGTCCAGTGAGGTGCTTCATTACTGAGTTCTAGTTTGAGGTTCATTGGAGAGGCAAAAGAGAGTTTTCTTTGCTTGCCATCCACTTTAAGATATTATTAAATCTACCTACATTATTTAGTCTACATATTCAACCCATACAAGCACAGTTTCTATCCATAATAAAAACTTGTATATCATCGAAAACAGTTTCAAACTGAGAGGCTTTAATCTTCACAGCATTTCTTAGAAAGTATTTTAAAGACTGGGATTATTTTAGTATCTAATTTTTCTTAACGTCTATTTAGTCATTTTATTTGGCTGCTTGCCTCAATTAATACCATTTTTTATTATTGATTAAAGTAGTTGTGAATCCATCAACAGAGGACAGACTGTGCAGTTATGTCCTAAAGGAAAGCTTTAAAATAGTGGGATTATATTATGCAAATAATTCAAAAATATTTTAAAGCAGGCATTACTTCAGCATTTAGATATTGGCTAAAGCAGCTTTAATATGCAAGACAGGATGTTAGGTGCTTAGCTGATCCAAATGCCAGTCTATAGATTTGAAAGACTAAAGATCACATCACTGGGAGGTTGACAGAAGTGACACTTTGCAAAGTGCCAATGATTTATGCCAATGTCTTGCTTGATGATACTGTTATAGACAGCACTGTCATTACAAAGTCCCTAACGACTTCAGTCTACATTTATGGTGCACAAATTATAGGTGAGCCCAAAGATCGAAACCTTCCTGACTTTTAGATTTCAATGACCAAGTAATTCTCACTAGGTTCGCATCTTGTATGTTGCCTGATACTTTACAATCCCTTTTTTGTTTCTGCATAGTAATTAGATTGCAGTAGCAAGGGCAAAATATACGTTCATTCTGTTACCAAGCCTTTTTTAGCCATACCTTGCAAACAGCACACAAAATACACTAAAAACTTTATACTCCAACAGCAAGCCATAATACAGCTCAGGCTTTTCATCAACAGAAATGCTGCAGCCAGTTCTGCAAGGTATCACATACCTCACGCCAGCTGCTTGGGTTCTCTGGTTCCCAGTTATGTCCCCAGTGCTGGGGAAAAGGCAGGCTCCAGACCATGAAAACTACACTTCCTTCTAAAGAGTATCTCTTGGTTTGGATGCTTGAGTAAGCTCTCCATGCTGTTATAGCCCAAGCACCTATACTCCTGTGATGTGTATGATGTTCTGAATTTGTTCATTTAAAACGCTATTCCCATGCAACATTATTCCCCCTTTAGTCAGGACTGAAATGGTTGCCGATACTGAACTAAATTACAGTGTTTGGGCGGATTATTCTCTTCTGTAATTCAGTTACCTTAACAAGAAGGAAATCAGGGACTTCATGAGGCATTAAGGTAGGTAACACTGATAGTATCAGAGGTAACACTGACATTATCAGAGGATATCAGTTTAAACCAAGAGAAAAAGTAGTTTCTCATAGCTATTTAAAATGAAGTAGTAAACCTTCCTGGGCCAGGACTCTTTCTCTAACACACTGACAAAGCCTGCCAAAAAGGAGAGAAGGAACATTTAGGACTTTTGATAGGTCTAGACATGGTGGGATGGTAGCACATGGAGGGAAGCTGTGGAAGCAGAAAGTTACAACTGGGTATGCCATAATATTTCACACCTCCCAAAGTTCTCTGTTCCTACAAATCAGAGATATAATCTTCCTGAGCGAATAAACATTTTAAAACATTGAATGAAATTCTGCGGGTTATTTTAAAGTAAGTCAAGGAACCTTCTTCATTGTCTAAGAGCTGCCTAGGAGCTGAACCAGAACACACGTCCTGCTGCAGAAGCCATTTAGCCTGGACGTGCTAGAAAGCATCTAATTGCTTTGGTCTTGCGGTTTGCTTTGTAACCACAAATGCTTCAGAAAAATAACAGCTTCATATTACACAATAGGATATATTCATGTCTGAGCTAGAACTTCCTTCAGTTTCTGTCCCACTGCAATTCCCTGCTCGCTCTGAGGACAGAAACAAAACACACAAAACCAGACAAACAAACATACAAATGATGAGTGTCTAGATAGAAACAATGTCTTTCTCACAGAATTCTTGTGGTGCAGCTGGCAATATTCTGGAAATTGTTCACTCCAACAACATGTCATTCCAAAGTCAGATTAGAGCTTAACCAGAAAGTTATCTGTCCAAAAACGTATTTTTTGACTGGCCTGAGTAAAGCTTCTGTGCATCAAGCTTATTACTATCCATAGTAATGTTAAATAGGGCATGATATGCCTGTTTCATCTGCAAGAGAAATGGGTTCCCTAGAAGAAGCAGTATAAAATCAAGTGCCCTGGTGTCTTTAGATGCTCTTCAGAAAAGGTAGATAAAAAATTGTCATTTGGTAAGGGGAAGATGATCATCAATATATAAAGACTGATCTGGCAGACCCTGGGAAGCAAGTAACTTCAAAAATGCTTGGATTCAACAACCATCCTTTATACAGAACTGTTCACTTTTGACAGAAGTCTCAAACAGTGTTTCAAGAATGCTGTGTTAATATAGCTAATCGCACAATTTATATGAAAATAAATATAGAAAATTTTAAGTAGCTATTCTTGTTAATAAATATATATCAGTTTAATGTTGCTATTTAGTAAGATGAATGACTACTCACAGCATCAACAGTTTGTATTTTTTAAAATATTTGGAAAATACGAAGTCATGATTTTAAGTTCTACGTTCTCATATTCTGGTAACTTCATAAAAGGAAGTTCTAGGCAGTTAAGTTAATCTTTGCAAGACTAAAAGCTTAAAAGAAGGCTGAAAAGACCATTGAAGGTCAGAATTTACATATTGATCAAACTGTAAGTTTATACTCTTGTAAACATGTAATTAACTTTGCTGTTATTGAATTTTTGTTCGCAACCAATTTTATTAGTCATAGTTTCACCAGTAATTCCACTGGACTGAAGCATGAGTGACAGACATACATAATAAGGTAAAGTGCATACTAAGATGTTGTGTTTAAAAATAAATATAAATCACCTGAACCACTGGTTATTTTGAAGAAAATACCCTTCATAACAACACAGTTTTTGGCAATAAAAATGAAGCCATCTTCTGAGAATTGTTGATCAGAAATTGAAATAAAGACTTGCATAAAAGTTCTACTTCAAAGTTCCAATGTAATTTAATTTTGTAAGTTAACAATCACATATTCCTCAGTAAAACAGCTAAACCCTTTTTTTAACCCTCCTTTTGCTGACCACCAAATAGCTAGAAGCTGGTAAAACAAGTATCTGGAGCGTTCAGCCTCAAGTGTATTGAAAGGATGATTCCTGTCCAGGCAGCAAGCAAGAGCACGTGGGTGAATACATGTTGCTACGTGTAAGAATTGCTCCAGAACAACCGATGAACAACCTGGCATCTGTTCTAATTTACACATCAGCACCAGAAATGATCATTTATATTCCTTCTCGATGAGCAAATGCAAGATTTGCTCCCTGAGATGTGAAGAGGATACACAGGAACCAACAGTGTCCTCTCAAAGAACTGTTACTTTGCATGTGGTCCCCAAAATCATACATATATATGTATTTATAATACATAAATGAAGATCTCACATTCTTAGAGATAAGGGATAGTAACAATATTCAATCCTAAGCCACTGATCTCAGTGGTCCTTTCACCTTTGGATGAAGGAAAAACAGAGGCCAAGGTCCTTTCCAGTGTCTCTCTCCACTCACAGCCTTCTGCACAACTGGGGTTTCTGTTTTGTGTTCGTGCTGGCAAGAGTAATGAAACCACATCCTCAATGAATCTGCATCCTTCTTATGATATCTTAACTGTCCTTTTTAGCTGTCTACCTGGGCAGCCAGAAGCAGTAGGTTCTTCCTTCTTGGAGACTAACAAAGCCTTTTAAATACAAGAAAAGCTGAGCTTGGGCTTTGCTGCAGACTTGCATGCCAGGAACTCACATGCAAGTGTACTGGCACTGCTAAGAACAGAAATCCCACACAGCCTACTGTCACATCTGACCCTTACCCCTTTTCCACTTACTTCACCAAGTAAAAAAGACCTGGATACAAGGAAAAATTTCGGGAGTCTGCACATCTGCTCCCATGTCTAAAAGACATATAAAACAAAGCTAGATTCAGACCCGAACTCTTTAAATTACGATACCTTCCAATGAAGCGTGTCCTAATGTGAAAAAGTGTTGAAAAATTTAGGATTATTTTTAGCATTTCAGGAATGACTATCACCAATCTCAACAGACTGATGTGCCTTCAATACATATTACCCTCAGCCATCATCTCCAAGTCAATACAGCCATCAGCAATGAAGGCTTCACTCTGAGAAGGGAATTCCTGACTTCACTTGTTATAGCAGGACCCAGAAGCACAATATCATACAACACTCCAGAAAAAAATGACAGGATCATTGACAGTATAAGCAGAGAAATGTCGTGTTTAGAGGCAAAATGTAACTGGTTGAAATGTGGTTTGTTTCTGTTGAATTATATGCTCCAAGAGAGTGTGCCATTGGATACACGTCTACCGAAAAAAAGAATAAAAACATTTTGGCTATCACTAGGTAAAGCTAACCAGAAATGGCAATATTGCTCAGCATTGTCCTGGCCACACACTCTCTAGATGCAGAGAGGCAGTGTGTTTAGTTAGACTTCAGTCCCAAGATAAGAGCTGTTTGCTTGTGGCTTCAGTGGTGGCAGCGGCAGAAGGCTTCTTGTTGTTTTAGCATTTGGTTTGAACAAATTGCTCTGTCCATAAGCCACTGTCAATAAATCTCTTACTTACTTTCTTTACTGCAGAGAAAATGTGGTATCAGATTACATCAGATACCATGTTTACCAACCATCACGTCTAAAATCACTGTATTTTGTTACAGTCACAGGCTAAAACCTTTTATTTAAACTTCCCCATACCTAAACACATGAAATAAGCCAACAAAATGAGAAGGTACGGTAGAGAGGACAGTCAAGAATGCATCTGTTCTACATGTCTGAACTCCATCTCATCATCTTTCAGCAGTTAATCAGTATGATAGCTGTGAAAATTAAGTGACTGCCCCAGCTATTACTCTGAACAGAACCCTGGTAAAAAAAGGCTCCTGATACTGGATGTATTTACTCTCCCAAAGTGACCTACCGGCCTAGAGCTGTGTACACCAGTTTTCTTAATTGCATGCTAGCTGTAAACATTGTATTAGTTATAGCTAAAAGGTGTTTAAAATTATTTAGTAGCTATTGTACATTTCATAACTCGTCCTGTAACTCTGAAGTACCAAGAAATTGAAATTCAGAGCACAGTGTAAGATGACCTTTTGTATGCAAGCTAAATCAATTTTATATTCCTTAGAATCTGACCCACTGAATATGAAAGAGTCCAAGCTGTCAAAAAGAGAAAGCTATATTTAAAAAAAAAAAAATGGTGGTGGGCATCTCAGCTATGCCTGCAAATAGATAAACAGGTAGTTCAAAAAATGTCTGTGAGGCTCTAGCCTCCCTTCCAGAAGCTCTCAGGCAGTACTTGGTGCCAGCTCATGATGTGGGAGCACTTCACAGGTGAAGAATGGGACCCGGTCTAACAAGCTCTTCTGACCTTCTGCAGGAGAGAGAGGGAAGGCAGTGAAGGCAGCTGGTGGCACACTGGCATCCAGGAAGGAGCTAGACCTAGTCCAGCAAAAACCTTAAGTTTTCTTGGGTGAGGCTTAGGTGTGTAAATTAATGAACTGCTGCTGTAAATAATTCCCTGCTTCATGTTATTTAGCTCATGATAACCTCGGTGGTACACACTGCACTTGGGGGATGCTAGAAGGGATCAGGCCTTTCACCTGCCTGGTGGAGTGTGCAAGACTGCTAAAAATGCCCTGCAAGGAACTTACTCTGTATTTATGCCTCCAGCACAAAAGTCACATCCACAGAGTTGTGCTATGTCTTCTAAGCTTCCTTTTCTCTTTTTCTTTCTAGTAGAATCAACAACAGATGTCAGCAGCCGAAGGAGATGGTTTTATTTGAAAGTTCTATGAAGTTGGAAGTGGTGGGAGTTTTATCACTTTATTTTTACAAAATTCGGAACTAAATTCTGTGTTTGGTAACCATCAGGTGACTTCAGAGGAATCAGAAGGCATATCAGAGGGCTAAACCTGGTTCTTAATCATTAAAATATTATGTAAAGGAACATGAATAGAAACAAAGGCAGGAGAGTCTTCACTTCCATATCAATGTTCCAGATACTTTGCATTCATACAGAGCAGAGTTCATGAACTCTCTCTAACCATGTTAACAATCCTCTGGGTTTCTAAAGGAGCAGCAGGGGTTGGAATGAGAAGTCTCCCCATATACATCAATAACATCAGTCTTGACACACTGATGGGATTTCCAGGGGGTTCTTTTCTAACTGTGCCTGCTAAATCCTCTGCACCACTCAGCAGTGATAGCTCAGTATGCCTCGCAGGGAGAAAAAAAAAGTCTGAAATTTGTAGTTGAAAACAAAATGTGCATCTGTGGCATGTCATTTCTTGTGCAAAAGCAAGTCAGAGCATAGACATTTTAAATGCATTTTTCTCAGTGACTGAAGTCAGTTGGGGTGTCTTAAATGGATATTTTACAGCAATAAAGCACCGCAATATTTTGCACCACACATTTTATATTTCACAAAACATATGTAGATAAAGTTAAACATGTCTTCATTTGAAAATCTGAGAGGTACAATAGTCTCTACTATATAAAGGAGAACTGTGTGACTGATGACAGCTAGCATGTTGTTAGTTTTGAGGAAGTGAAATAAAATCAGAGTGACAAAACTTGTGCCAGACCAAGGATCCACATAGCTCAGTCCAGGCTTGCTTGGTGTCTGGCACTTAATGATTAGAGAATATCATCAGAACAGGACAAGCATATTTTTGTTCAGTAAAACCTCTTAGTACCTAGAAATCCATGCTATAAGGACACCCTAAGAACTAACATCTTTTTTATGGAATTGTTCTTGATGGTCTTTTATGCATGATTTTTTTTTCTAATTGTGTTTTGAATGCATTTATACTTTTTCAAGTTAGGAGACTGCATTCAGAATGAGATTGTCAGCTGCAGTTGCTGGCATTTTGGCATGCCAGTTTCTATCAAATAAGAATTCACCCCTTAGAAAATTCAATATTAATATTACAATTGCTTGAGCTTCTTAAACTTTTTAACTGACTCATCTTCTAAGATAAGCCATTTTTTATAAAGGAAAAATAACTGTGTGCTGGGATCTGGCATTTTGATAGAGTTTTCAATAGTGATTCAACATTTTTTTAAAAAAATAGATCTTGAAAATAACTTTGAAGTTTTTGTATTCTGAATTTTTTTAAAAGGTAGATTTTGTAGACCTATAAATTGCAAACCCAACTAATATAAAAGAAAATGTTACAAAATAGCAGTAGTCCTCTATCTGGTTTAAGTGCTTTGATACTATATATACGTACTTCCTAAATCTGTATAAAATCTCGTATTTCTAAAATCCAAAAGTTAGTAACAAATAAAATCTGCTTGAAAATTTTATTTTGTGACATTTTCACAAAGCTGAAAGTGAGGCAAAACTTCCCTGTGCCTGTGATTAGGCACAAAATAAAACCCAATTCAGGTGGTATTATTGTTTCTGATGCTTTTCAGTCTTCATCCCAGACACATGAAGTTCCATGCTGGATCACACAATACAAGAGAGATCATCTAATACAAGAGAGACAAGCTGGCATCAGCTCCATCTTGAGCCTGCAAGAAGCATCTTATTTGCTCAATTCCTGCAATCATAGGGATAGCTGAGGACATTGGGGAGAGCCCAGATAACCCTAAGAGCTCACCTGTTTCAAAGTCCATGAGCAGTGGTTTCTTCTGTCACCTTCATTTTAACCATCCTCATTTCTCCAAACGTGACAGCGATGGGGTAGAAATGCACCTCTGCAGTCGCCTCCTTGGTTTGCTGCACAACTCCCTGAGCTACTTGCCGGAACCTGATCAGATGGTGGAATTTCCATTTTGCTTTGCCTCAAACAAACAGAAACAAACCTTAAGCAAAGAGTGAAGTCCTCAGACTCTGGATGACTACAGTGAATTCGTTGTACATATGCAAAATGTTGTCATAACAAAACAAGTGTTCTATGGTAATTGTGCTAAGTATCCTAACAAACAAGGTTCATCTGGCCCCACTCACCCAAAGCCTTCAGGGGAATTGCAAAATTTATTTATGAGTGAGAGAGAAAAAATATTCTCCTTAATACAATAATGGAAGCCAGACATCTGCATCCTTTTTGTGATGGCAAGAAGGCCTGTTTAAACAGAGCATGATCCTCCTAGGCACTTCTGCAAAAAGAAATGGCCTCCATTCCCTACTGGGTCTGCTGCCTACACAGCTTGGTTGGAAATCGGTTCTCCTAATTTTAAGCAACAGGAGAAGAGAGGAATCAATGGGAAAAAAAAAAAATCTAACTTCTTCCTGGTGAGTTTGGGCACGTTTTGTTTCATGTAGATTTGGGGTAACTCAGTAAAGGGGTGTATGAAAGAGGTGATCAAAAGAAATGTTATGGAAGAAGAAACTTTGTTAGGAGATACAGAATAAAACATCTGCAAACAAAATATGTCACAGGAAAAAGAAGGAATAAATAAATTTGACAGCTCAGAGGCAAAGGTCAGTGATGTAGACAGATGCATTCATGTTTGTATGTTTTCTTACAGTTAAACCCCAAAATGTGCTCAGCAGCATGTAATCATAAATCCTGACTGGATCAGAGAAACGTTTTTCATTGTTCGATCACTCTTCCACCAAAGAGAGCGCTGACAGCTTTTGTAACAGGTGGCACTTGCTCTATTATGTGCTACTAAAGAGTGAAATGGTACAGGCTGTCATCCTATTCCCAAGTATCATGTCTTAAATGTAAAAGAGCTTTCAGCATCTGACTCAACCTAAACTGGTGTGGTCTTCCATCTTCTATCATAAACCTGAATATAAAAACATTTTGGACTAAGCTTAAATAGGTGGATTTTTATAGTTGATTTGTGGGTCTGCATAAAATTCTAGCTGCACTGAAATCAATGACAAAGTTCACACTAACTGTCATAGAGCCAAGTTTTACTGAACTTTTTTTAAGCCAGGCATTTTTAAATGTCAGAAATAATGCTTTCAGGAAACATTAGTGCATTTGCTCAGCTGAAAGTGGGAACCTCGCTCACAAAAGATTTGGCTGTTCTTCCCGCTTAGCTGGTTTCTGGACATGCTTTGCTGCCTCCTACACATCATGCAGTAGTGTTGAAACTGGCAGAAAACAGGATCTTTCTTTCCCTCCTGAAAGCTTTGCAGGCCAGTCCTCCTAACGAGCCCAGGGTAACAGCTGGGAGCTCGAAAAACCCATTGCTGATGGTAGATTCGGTCAGCAGTGCTCAGGCTGTTGGATGCTCAGGCATGGGCTGCTGGAGCATGGCTATAGTAGTGTTAGATCTGTTCCTAGGTATGGGTTTGGATTTGCTTTCCCTGGGTAATGACCCCTTGCCCTGTCATGCAAGAAATGCTGATGCTGCCAACAGTGTCTGTGGGTAAAATACCAGCTGAATTAGAGTCATTAAACCCAGACATATCTTTTTAGGGTCAGGGAGGCAAGGAATTGCAATTCACACTTATGGGTGAGTAAGCACATAAATTATAGTATTTAACTAATTGCTTACCTTACAAAGATAAAATGGACAAGGCTTTCCCAGAAAACAGCAACATTTTGGACATATTTGTACATGGGGACACTTTCCAAGTCCTCGCTCAAAACACTACCAGAGGGTCATTTCTCATTACTTAAACTTTCTGAACTATTTCAAATCATTTAATGGACCCAGCATCCAATGTCTCTACAGCAAGGATAGAACAAATCCCTTAGGATCCGTCAGAGATGCCGCAGGCTCTCAACAGCATGGATAATAGCCTTGTTATAGGCTGGCATAGGAACAGTTAAGCAATGAACTCTGGTTCAACCTCTAGTAAGAGAAACTGGGTGTTCCCCATCCAGCCCAGCCCTGGGGAAAAACTGTGAGACACTAAGCCAGCTATTTGTGGCTGTATTTCCCTAAAATGTTTCTATTTTTCCAAAAATAGTAAATTGCCATAAAAACAGGACCTGTCCCAGATGACAGGAGTCAGGAGCTTGTATTTTATTTTCACAGGAGGAGTTATTTGCTCTAGAAGGTGATGTGCAGTAATGGGTATGAACCAGCTCTACTTAGCCCCAGGAAGAAAGGATGAAGTCATAAGTTCTGCATTTAAAAGAAGAAAAAAAGCTACAGGACTCAAAGACTTCGTCTGGGAACAGAGGACACCTGCCAGAACCGGAAATAGTTCTGTTGCCTGATGCTTTCTTTCCTCAGGCTCACAGACCCCAGAGGTGTTGGGGAGTGGGTGGAGTCGCAACGTTTTAATAAAGTACTCCGGAATTTTGTTAATGTGGAGGGTTGCAAATGGCTGCAGTTCTGGTCATGTGAGCGTCTGCATTCAGCTGTCCTGGATTTTAATGAAGTTCTGAAGAACATTAACTATGTAATTAGTGTGGCTGTTCTTTTGGCCTGTAGCAGGGCATAGCAAGGTTAACACTGTGTCCACATTTAGATTTTAGTGTTTGGCTTGCTGGAAAGTAAAAATAAGTAAAAGAAATCCTATACCTTGAAGGGGATCAGAAGGAGACTTGGAAATGAAAGGAATGATTTGCAATTGTGGAACTCATGGAGTGATGAGTAAGGCTAGCCAGGAAAGACAAGGAACCTGGTGTTAGGGTTTCATACCCAGAGACTTCACTGCAGGTCTCAGACTCACAGAAAGCACTGAGTGTCTTATTACATTCCCAGTTAGGAAGAGCTGAAAGCTGAAGTGAATATTTAAAACCTTTTTCTCTTCAAGAGAAAACAAGGTCAATCATACTTCTTAGAAAGAACAAATGCTTACTGTCTGGGGACTTCTTTATTAGGGCATGTAGTTTGCTCTTGGTCCCAGTTCAGTTCTGACTGGAGCAAGAGGGCTGCCTGTGCATTGATGCCTCCCCCAGAGAAGCAGGGGTCAGCCCAGGAGCAGAGCACTGCTACAGAAACACCACTTGGAGCCCAAAGACGGCAGCTCCTTCCCAGGAAGCAAATTGAATTCTTCTGTGTGCCACTGTTCAGATTTCTGGCCATAAATATAAGGAAGCTTTCTGAGCATGGACTAGAAGTTTGTCCATATCCTGAACATATATTTAATGCTCCTTCAGCATGATTAGAAGCAGGAAGATAACAATTCCATATGTGAATCCTACTCTGAACTTCAGCTTCCTTTATAGCTACGGTTGAGTTACATTTCTTTCCACCCCCAAAATCCACCCCCATTGTTGGATCTGGTGTAGTGCTCCTTTCCTGCTCCCAGGGGACAACTTGGCCTTTAAAAGGAAGTACACTGTGAAATCAATCAGCACACAAGCAGTCATTTGCTATGTATAGCCCTTTCTCTGGTCAGTTACCTGTTCTGTGCTTCGGGGTGGAGAATGGTCCTATCCCCTGCTCAGCCCCTGGTTGCTGAAAAGTCATCACCTCTCTGGGCCTACCTTTTCCCCTTCTCCTGATGGCAGTCTGAACAACTTAGCCACCAACATGTGGCACTCGAGCAGACATGCCAAGGACTCCCTCTTGGATGACTATTGGAAGGGTCTGGTCAGACCTGCAATATCAGGCAGCTCTTTTTGTTGAATCCTCCTCAGAAACTGTCTTCCAGTTCCTCCAAGCTCCTCAGGAATGGGGTGTCACAGCTGGGGAAAGACACTAGGCATGCTGGGCCAGAGCTGTTGTGCAGTCCCTCTCCTGTAAATGCAAAGGCCAGCTTGTCTGTGAAGATATTTGAATAACATTTTTCCCCTGTGCCAGATTGTGAGCTGTATGTCATGCTGTCAAGGCTAGCAATCAGCCTGATTGTTGCAGACTTGACAAACATGCTTATTTTTAGAGCTGCTGGATATTACACATTGCACTAGATCTCCCTTTCATGTTAAAGACTTTAATCTTCTGCTGGAGTTTCTTATTGGACATCTGCCCAGAATATAAAGACTGATCTTTCTTTTTTTTTCCCTTTCTTTGATAGAGTGTCAGAGCCTCACTGAAAGGTGTAGATGGCAGTCAAAGGATCTCAGCTGAAGTCATGCCTCTCCCACCTCTCATCCAAATTATAAGTAGGGGTTATTGGCAGTATGTTGAAATAACTTTACCTTGGGATAATAGCCTTTTGCTTATCTCCCATCTATCTGTCACACTGTCTAACTTCTGTATGAACAGAGTCTACCTTTGGGCAGCTCACACAGTACAGTAGCTGTCATTCTGTCCTCACTCCTGGGTATTTAATGTAAACTGAACTAAAGTATGTTAAAGGTATACCAGGAAAGACAGTCATTTTTCCATCTCACTCCCCAGCAAAGTGAGAGGTAGCCAAAATAGTGGCCCTGCAGCACTCCAGATGTGAAGTAGCACAGTACGTATCATTACAGAAGAAACATTTTCTGCCTCAGGGGTCTATTAGTAATTTTGACAGCAGAGGCACTCTAATCCCACACAGAAGAAAACAAGGATAAAATAAGACGGGACCTAGTGAGGTCCTAAAATTTAAAATTAAGACCCAACTGAGATACCCTGGCCCTACCATCCAACCAGAGATTGCTGAAGACTGCATTCTGGACTGTAGAACTCGATATTGCCTGACTGTGACGGCTGGGAATAAAGTGAGAGTTGAAAGGATGGGAAAGTTCACTTGAAAGGCTCATTTCTTTTATCCCAAATGTAAGGCTAGGTGACAAATGACCCACAAGGACAATGTACTCTGAGGAACCGAGGCCGCATGAGGCATGTGACCACCTCCCGGACTAACATGCTTCCTGCTCTCCACAGGAGGTGCTATCCAAACACAATAAGAGGAGGCAGAGAGGAGCTGACACAACATCAAAACCTTACTGGAGCCCCAAGACTGGCCATTTATGAGAAGCAAAGATCCCAGCAGCTCAGCATCCTCCTCCTCAGGCTCACCTCTCCTTTGCACTGTGCCACAAGATGAAACTTTGTCTTCCCTGAAATTTAAAAAAAAAAAGTATCTAAAAAGATAAAGTGGATCACATAAGTCAAGATGCTTACAACTATGATCCATAAATGAATTTTTCTCCGTACTTTCACATGTTATTTCTGCTCTCATTTTTTTCTAAATGGCATTCACTTATTGTTCTGGTTTTGGCCCATGGCCTCATTCAATAAGACTGGGTATGTAGACTTTTAATCCCTCTTGACTGATTCGAATTTTAAGAGGGGGTTATGTACAAGAAATCTGTGGCATTCGTGTGAAGATATAGAACTATCACGTTCAAGACAGTCTAAAAATCTAAGCAAAAATTATTGAAACATAGTATAGCACTTCCACAGGATAGAATACACCCAGTTTTTCAAAGAGGAAATATGTGGAAAACTCTTTAAGAAGGAATCATTATACCTTTACAAGATATGTGATCTTTAAAAGTGCAAAGCTAAAACCTCCTAAGCCTTTGTGCATTTAATAGCATTCAAAGCACACCACAACCATATCTCCCCGTTCTAGCCTGCTGTCTGGCTGATCCAGCTGGTGACATGAGCTGACAAGGACATGCTTGGCAGCCAAGCTCCACACAGAACAAATATCAGTGCATTGCCTCATGAGCAAGTGTGAGAAAAGGTAGGAGTGCCACAAACAACAGGGAACTGGCCTGAGGCAGTTCAGCTTGCTAGCAGAGAGAGTGGAGCAGCCCTGAAACAGATGTAACCAACACCCTTCATCTGTAATCACTGCACAATTCTCATGTCAGGAGAGCTTGGGCAATATGAGGATCTCAACTGCTGTCAGTGTCCTGTTCATGAGAAAACAGAAGATGTGGCAAACCTCCAAGCATGGCTTGGTTTGATGGTCCAGCAAGCCAGCAAGTTAGTATAGCATGGGGGGGGGAGAGTTGCTTTCCAGCTACTGATCTCAGTTACTTTTCTTTTCTTTTTTTTTTTCCATGACAGATGGGGATTAGTGTAGCTAACCAATACGCCTAATCTCTGGAGAGAGGAAACATTTTATGCCACTCAGCAGGAGGCTTTGTAGATGCTAGAGGTCAAATTCACAATGATATCTGAAAAACTAAAACCTACAGGGGTACTTCCCTCTGGTCTTAGTGGGAATTTAGTCTCTGGAGGGTTAAACCTTAAACACCTTTGTGAAACTAAGCCTGGACACTTAACATTTAAACTATCTCCTGAGGAGTTATTTCTCAAGCTGTTCCCAAGTTTCAAGAATCCCTACATCTGTTACAAAGCTCGAACTGTGTAGGGAGCAGATCATAACTATTTCCACAGTGAATCAGTAATCCTGCAAGCAGCAAGGCAGCTACCTGCTGTACAAAAAGTATTGACAGGCTTACACTTTTAAGCATAACATGGCCTTTCCCCCTAAACTGCATAGCTGGGAAACTGTATAGTGAGTGATATACCTGCAGTGATAGACCCCGGCAGTCTAGTATCTCATCAATTCTGTTTAGATGGAATAGTGTTGGAGAAACTGAATTTTATGTCAGACCTGTAAATAATTCCACAGCACTTTTTTCCACATTTATTAGTACAGTGCCTCTCTCATATACCACCAGCATTACTTGAAAACATTTACTATGTCTTCTCATCTGCACAAAAAAAATGAGCCCTGGATTTCATTTTGAAATGAGGATGCCCAATATGTGTCAAAAAATGCTGCCTCTTTTATTAATTCCTTCCCATAAGCATTTCAATGACCATGGTTTAAATTAAAAGTTGAGCAAAACAACTTGGAATAAGGTATCACCAATACCTGCTAGAACACTGTCCCTTTAGGGCCTTGCATTCTGCCCCAATTAACATTCCACTTTTATTGCATGTACCTGGCTTGAAGAGAATCAGTAGCCACTGGGCATAGCATGAATTGTTGGCCCTCAGCAAAATGAACAGCTGAAACACATGCAGTACCTGACCATGCTTGTTAGGCTATTTGCTCCTTTAATCACTGCTGCTATTCAATTATCTTCCAAACCTTCATCATGTCACTAGACAATAAAACCTGACAAGACAGGTATTACTGTGGTAAGGTCATCTGATATCTAGAAGTGTTTCCTTATTCCCTTCAGTGATTAGCTACAATTACTGCTTTAACCCAAGTATTTAAGGCCATAACTAAGTGTTTCAAATACTCATCACAGGATACCTTATGAGCTGGAGAAGTGTTCATGGAGTGTGTCCAGAGCAGCAGCAATCCCAGAGACAGCACTCCAAAAAATGTTGGGACCCCCAGTTTGCTCCTAAGACACAACCAGATGCTCACAAGAAAACAGGTAGGCAGCCTGTATCTTGCCTGTGCTAGTTGCAAGTGGTATCAGAGATAAGGAGGATCCATACGCAAGACCAACCTTGACTCGTCTTTCTTGCCCTGATCACTCCAGGCAGGGCTGATGGGATAGTTGGAGCCCAGAGACTAACCCAAAACTCTCAAAACATCTCTCAGAGGGGATGCCCCAGAAGCACCTGTACATGCAGGCTGGGCTGGCCCCAAGGACATCATGTTGCCCCTCTCTGGTAACACAGGTACATCTGGCTTCAAAGTTACTGCAGTTTCTGTATTTCAGTTAGGAATTTATAATTAGATTTAATATTAGGTCATCTTGTTTGTTAAGCCAATGTAACCCTATCCTAATAAAGCCTCTTCCACCAGTTCAGGACCAAGAAATTTTTTGTTCCTGACGCCTGAAAACAGCAAGCTGAAGGAATTACAACCAATAAAAATTACGTGATACTGTGTTCCTTAAGTTAGGACAAATTAGGTAACTCGCTGAATTCCAGTTCTTTGCATCCTTGAGGTGACACCATTTATGCTCCACAATGGACAATGGAGAGTTCCCTCCAAGAGAGAATCCTACAGATAAGCAGAGATGAAGGAGGCAGGGCTGGCACTGGTGCAGTAGGAGTGCCGATTGTTGAGGAGAAAGCAGGACAGAGCTAGGGTTTAACATTTCTCGGTAAATCTAAATTGCATCCAGGATCAAATTAATGTTGCCTCTCCCCCTTTCACCCTGCCCAGCCAAAGTCAAACACTGGGGAAGGGGAGAATTCATCCTGATCTTTGAGTTCAAAGGCAAGACACACATTTCACAGCAGTTCTGTGGGAGATGGAAATAATACCTGCATAAAGTAGTAAACAAGAACAGCCAGACTTTCACTGGGGAAAGGCAGTTTTGCAGGCGTA
The DNA here is from genome assembly GCA_013398115.1 of Falcunculus frontatus. Classification (NCBI taxonomy): domain Eukaryota; kingdom Metazoa; phylum Chordata; class Aves; order Passeriformes; genus Falcunculus; species Falcunculus frontatus. Next base: position 531,390 of record VZRV01003994.1, read on the forward strand.
TTGCCAATCAAAACCTCTCTCCCACTGTGGCTCAGTGGCCCCGGTATTTGCTCTGCCTTCCACAGAGCATTCAACGTGACAAACTAATAACCACAGCTGGCACTGCCGCTGGCGAAGTCAGCAGTTACCTCGAGCAGATGACTGATAGAAATGGGCAAGAGAGCTTTTGCATTACCTACCAGCAGAGCCCTGGAAAGTCAAGTAAGGGGATGTGGCAGATGTCCCACCCCAGCGGCACAGGAGTAGCAAGCCTTGCTCTCCCCGACTTGCCTCCATTCCAGCCCTTCTTTCATCCTTCCCCCTCCAGCAGCAGGACAAGCCCAGTCCTCCAACCTTGGGATGGCAAAATTCAATTCCGCTAGCACTGCTGAAAGCTTTGAGCTGGCCCTGCAGACAACACAGCTCATTGCAAGAGAATGAGTTGACAATTTTGTTTCTTGTGGTACAATGAAACTTATTTAAATAAAATTCTGATTAAGACAGGAAGGCATGGACTTGATTCACAGCAGGGAAAGCTGAAAACTGCTTGCTACATGCCGTTAAATTACCAATTTCTACCATTTTATTTTTAAAGCAGTGTGCTGTTTCTTTGAACTGGGAACTACACGGCATGCACATCATTTTGCGTAATGTCTATGCAAGGTCAATTTGTTCATTTGATGCTATTGAGCCCGAAGTAAGAAACATGGGGGATTTTTTTTCTCTCCAGTTGTGGAGTGTCTATTGCTATGCGGAAATCAATGATCCTATGGTAGCAAAAGATCTGTCTTGACATCCAAAGGGTAAATCAAAGTGGCCCACCCCACCATAAGGATCATGCAGCTTTTACCAGTCATTGTCCTTTGCCAGGGGTGCATCAACGAGGTAAAAGAAATTTTGTAGCTCTTGCATCTATTCTGCACATTTAAGTCATAACTGCTATAGGGCACAGTTAGAATTGCAGATCATTACTTTCTGTCTTAGTTACAGAGGACCTGTTACACATACCAGGCACAACTGTCAATTAGACAAACATTAAGATACCTTATAACAATGCACCAAAACTTTAATTTAAGGCTGAGCGTGAATAATTTGATTCATTTTGACCGCATTTCCTTCTAAATCTTAATCGCCTAATCACTGATCAACTTTTCCATTGCCTGGCTGTGACTATTCTCACGTTAGGCCATGCAGCTATGTTGTAGCTGGTCATTTCAGATGGTTTCCATTTCCTACTGATATCAGCATGTGAGCAATCCTGAAGCAAATACTCAAATGTACTTCATGTGGATAGTTGTATCTAGAAACAGGAACACAAGAACTTCCACAGAAAATGGCTATAAATAAAGCCAGATAAAGAAAATGCAGTTACATGAATTCACATTTGTTCATCCCCTGAGCTTTTTTCCTAGATATTCTTGAAAGAAATGTTTGATCTCCCATCAGCTAGCCTAGCAATGAGTTTGGGGCACCGTATCAGCTCTCACCACTTGAGAATCTGGTTCTTTTTGTACTGTCTATGGTTAGCTCTGGCAGAATGTCACAGGAAACATGTCCAATACAAATCAGAGGAATGTGTCATATATATTAACAGCCATAATTGTTGTGTTAGTTTTCACTACCCAGACAGAGAATTAATTGCATTGATTTTTAGGGATCTGCATTTTAGATGAGGGTGCACTGGACAGCACAGATGAGTTTGCATGATTGTGAGAATAAGCACTCAGCCATTTTAGAGCATCTCTGAAAAGAATCCCTGGCTTCCTGTAAAGACAAAAGCTTATAGATGTAGCTCTTTCCTACAAGAATTTTCAGTGAAACCAACTTCCTTCAGCAGTGCCCTGTTTTAAGGGAACCAGCTATGTTAGCAGCATTCCCTTCCTCTGGAGAGAGGGCAGTGATAGCCCACTTTCACTATTCTGCTGCAATTCCATACTAGGCTATGATGGAGAGCAGTCAGCCCTGTCAGCTGCAGCCAGGATAAGCTTTCATGTTTAAATCATGTTAGACCATTCAGCAGTTATATCCAGGGCTGCCTATATAGCACAGATAACATGCCTGGCAAGTCTAAGACAGGTAAATTAAGAAGTGCTGTGCCAAAACTGTTCCCACTTATGAGGGTTTTTTTCACTGGATTTCAGGGAGTATCTGTACATCCTTTCTCTTGTGCATGGCATTGTTATGTGTCTGTGCCCCTCCCAGCCCTTCTCTCAAACAATATTACACAGCTGTGAGTGCAAAATACCATTTATTCCACACCATCAGTGCTCAGGTAGCATGCAGATATGTGTCCATCACTACCTGGGAAACCCTCTTTTCCTCATTAAAATGTCCCTCCTTTTATGTGAGACAGCAGACAGATGGAGGGATGAGAACAAAAAGTTGATCCAGGAAAGCAGAGAGGGTGAGGTAAAGAAGAGAGGTGAGCTTGCCAATTCATTAGTCTATTAGCCCAGAAGACAATAGGGTGTTGCAAAGCCTCCAGGCCCTACTAGACACCTGGATGCAGGCCAGTACTTAATGAGAAAAATTTCCTTCAGCTAACTGTGCTGTGGCTTTTTCTCTTCACCATGTGCGTCAGTGTAGTAGCAGCAGTAGATACGAGCAGATTATTTCAACTTCAGTTATCTAGTTTCTGTGGCCAAGTATTTGGCCGAGTGCTTGCTGTACCTGGATTTTCTTTATGGTCATCTGAGTCCCCTGAAGGATGGCTGAAGGATACTTAGTTTCCAAGGCATGGCATAATCAAATTCATTCAACTCAGTATGCGTAAGGCTTACTGAATTCTTTATTATAGCTGTCCTTCTGTGGGGCCCCGAAGTTTTAAGTGACTCAGCTATGTACTATGCTTGTATGTCACTCCTGAGACTTGTATTAGTATAAGAAGCCATTGGAGAGACTATTCATCGTATGTAATTAAGATGTTGGTTAACCATGACATCCAGAATGAGCATTAGAGCAAAGACACTTTGCTAAATCTGTTGCAGTATTCCAAGTCATCAAGATATCAATTTGATTGACAGATCAGATAATCTCTTTAGTAATCCTCTGAATTCTAAACACAGAAACCCGTAACTCATCATCAGATAAGAATATGTTGCATTTATACTCTAAAGGATGGAGGACAGCATTTCATTTGTCTGGGTTTATCCAGTCACTACATAAGGTTCTTAGAACACCTCTGTTTCAAAATAAAGTTTAACTTTAGTAACATCAGGCAGGCTTATCCTTTAATGTCAATGACACATTCTTGCAGAGGCTCTGCTTGTTGATTTTTTTCTACAAGGCACTAACGATGTAATAAAGATTAATTAGGGTAAGTTATAGTGTCTGAAATGTATACATTCAAGCTGTTAAATGTGTCAATGGAGGTCCATTATGACAACAATGGGCATTTTATTCTCAATAGGGATTGCTCTATTTGCCAGTATGAGATGTGTTTTCTTTATTAAGACAAAACAAGTGAGAAGAGTCCAGATTAGAATACAGCTGAAATAAGAGCCTTGCTTTACACAGCATGATAAGCCTTGATTTTGTAAACACTATTACTTTCCCTTCATTACATATTCCTGCTGGTGTTACTTCATGGCATCAGCTCTTTTACCGGCTTTTATTTGGCATCATATTAAATCAGGCCATCAGAACATGCGTAGCACCTCATAGCTTAAAAAAACCCCAAAATCAACGTGGTGATTTATGAAGGACAAGCACATGAAGTTCAAATAGAATCTGTGTATCCATATTAATATCTGCCCAGGTCTAGATGACCCATCAGATGAAAAAGGTTAAAGCTCACTGAATTTCTGCAGCCAATAACACATAAGGAAGGGAATGTTGTGGCTAACAGCACCTCTGTACGCTTGGACATCCCATAGTCCAGTTAAGCAGTCATCCACACTCACTATTGGATAGGAGAGAGGTGGTTACCAGTGCAAAGCCCAAATCCAGCCATGTCTATGGACCCATACTGGCAGCTGAGATATACTCCTCCCATCTCCTCATTCGACCATCACTTTAAATTGTTAGAAGATTTAAACCGATTTTAAGGCCATTATTAAGATATTTTAAAATAAATATGAAATGAAACAGTAGGCTATTTGCTGCAAACTTGCTGCTTAAATGCAACAAACATTAGTAGCAAATGCATTGCTTGGATCATTTTGAGTGCATAAGACAGTTATTAAAATTCAGGGCTTGATCTGATTTCCAAAAAGGCCATCAGTTATATGGGACAGGCAAGTCCTCACTAGGCTGAGATGGGTCCATCTGAAGACATTTCCAAATCCCCCACATCATTCTGGTTCCAGAGTGGCATTCAGCCAAATGGAACAGAGAGTGTTTCTCCAATTCCCAGGCTGTCACACTAGAGGATTTTCCTTTGTTTGTGTTTCTCAAAGGCATACTTTTCCCATGCACACTTAGAAATTATTTCTCAGCACTGTTTTACAAACTTGAGATTTTACTTAGGATTCTTCTGTGCATGGCATTTCTTGAATTTTGTGCATGTGGGCTAGGACATTAGCCTTTACCAAAGAACATTCAGATGTCAAAATTAGGTATCTTTTTCTCTGAGGTATTTCTGCTTTCTTGCTTGCTTGTTTTTAAGTTGTGGTCTGTAAGAAGATTCACTGTCTCGCTCTTCTGGGATTCAAAGTTTGATCAAAGAATTTTCCTCCAAATTTCAGCAGAAAAAAAGGTCTTTTATGAGCTGAGATCAAGCATCAAAGTTTTCAGCCCTAAAGAAGCTTGGGAGAGATTTACAAGTATTTGAAATTGAGGAGGGGAAAAAAGCAATTCATGCCAAGAGTGACTTCCCTGACACCTGGAAAAATGCTGCTCATGCCTTTCCCCCTGCCATGGCCTCCAGTTAAAACAAATTTCAATTTTTTCAGAGCAATGTGAGTACGGTTCAAGGCTAGGTCTTCTACTCACTTTTTGCTGGCTTTCTGCTAGCAGTCTCATTCAGGTTCACCTTAATACAGCAGAAGGAAAGTGAGGAGACAGACATGAGAGTAGGAAAGATCTCTCCTTCCTCTCCTAAATATAAATGAACATCTGTGCTGAACCTCCAACACAGAAATGCTCGCTTCGTCCACTCTGACGGACACCTCATAGTCCTAGAAGATTTTTCAGGCAACTTGAGGGTTGCATACTTTGTGCAGACAGTGTCTGTCTGAAGCCTTTTTCTCTTGCAGTTGTACTGGCACAGGGCTGGGCTCAGCTGCCACCTGAAGACTCAGCTGTGACTGAAACAGCAGGATATTGTTCATAGCTTTTCTTTAATCCAGAAATCCAGATAAATGCCTGTGCTTGGCTTCATACCTCTGGGACAGACTCACAAGTGCATACGACATCAGAGCCTAAGCAAATCAGTAATATCAACTAGCACACACACCAAAAACTACCAATCCTGTCAGGGATTGAAATATTAGTGGACTGTGCCTCAAGAGAGCCATGAAGACATGAAACATTGTCCATATATCACTGATTCTGATCTGCCTGTTTGATTAGGATCTCAGGATTAAAGCTGGATAAGGAAGAAAACCCTTTCCACAAAATCTTCACCTTCTCAGAGACAAAGATATCATTGAGCCCAGTGTGTAATAAAAGCATAATTTCCTGAAATAACGTAAAGTATCAGGGCAAGCCAGCCCTCAGGAGCACAGACAGCTACACTGACAGAGCAGGCAACTTTTGTAGATGAGGTGAGGATTCACATGATCTTGGCCAGTTCTGGGCCTTCAGTCACAGCTCCTGCTGATGAGCCCTATACCACAGATCCAGAGCGCTGCCCAGGTGCCAGTGTCTGGGTTTGCTTTCTGTAAATGAAAAACAGTGGCATTTACTACTATGCTGTTGATCAGTATCCCATTTGTGGAAGGTGTTGAAAAATTAACTTAAGACCCTTTGCTTTATAGGTTTGATGTTGGAATTAAGACTAAGCTATCATAAGGTTTCCTACATTGGAGTCTGAAGTCTGCGATTTAACAGATCTAAACTACAGTTTCATGTTATTTTCCACACATTAATCATTCCTAGAGTTCAAAATATGTTCATTTGCTTAATACAAATCCCTTAATGTGCTGTATGAACATGTATTTACTGAAGATCCCATCTGTGCTTTGGCATATTTATAATTAGATGCACAGATCAGTCAGTTACAGATTTTTTTTTTTGGTAAACTAATCACTGCCACAATTTGAAACTATATATTAAAATGCTTCAATTACATGTCTTTTACTATGAATGAAGCTTTTCCTAGTAACAGCATTGCACCTGAAGTAATTAAATAGATGTGGAGCTTATAATCACAACAGAAACTGAACTGTCAGTTAACAATTTCAAAGTCCTATTGATGAAAATTCCCACTGATTACAATTCCTATTGATTGAAAGTGATTTTAATCGGTTTGGTTGTTTTTTTTAGAGGATTGACCACAAAATAAATACTCTTTTCCCATATGAGAGTATTTGCATTACTAGGAGCCATACAGGGATGAAGCTTAAAATTCGGTGTTGGTTTACTTTGTCTAGCTGTCTCCTCTGAAGGGAAAAACAACTCTTCTTTTGAAGACATTAAGTACCATAATTTTAAATGCATGCGGATATCCATGTCCAACGGAAAAGACATCAGAAAATTTTTAAAAGTCCGTTTCTGAGACTGCCAAAGAGCTCAGCCAGTGCAAACATCTACCTGCTTGAAATCTTAAACACTGAGCAAGCACAGGAATCAGCTATAAAAGAAAAAATCTTCTGGTTTATCAAATGTAAAACCCAAATCCTTAATATCACTACATAACAAGTAAGCTTTCTAAAGGACTATTAATTTGTTGGTATCATGCACCTGTAGCGTTTCTCATTGTTCTTTTTTTCTGAGATATATAAAACTTATGGCAAAAAACAGTCATTGGTTTGGAATAACTAACATGGGCCATACAGATTACTTCAACCTTCAGAGGGGTTGTGGTCTAGGACTTCTCAAACCTCCTACCAGTGACAGCCTTAGCCAGGTCAGCTCTCCATTCATGGTTCCACCCCACCATGGTTATCGGTGTTTTACCACAAATTTTACTGACTTAAAGGTGTATTTCAGTGCGGACGGCATAAGCTAGCGGCTCTGAAAGCATCATGGTGACATTGCATAAACCAAACAGCTGCCTGGGTGAGGACTGTGAGAAAACTCAGTGACTGGCTCAGTTTTGGAGACGTAAATTTCACCCTGGGATTGGACTTACTGCCACCAGCCTGCTTATTCAGGGATACATGGCAGTGAGCTTTATGAAAACCCTTAGAGACCCAGCACAGAAGTCTCCATCTGAACAAAAATTCAGTTGCAAGTCCATCATATCCGGCCTATGGAGTATAATACCATAATACATAACATATCTGTAATGCAGTAACATATCTGAGTCAATACTGCTCTAAACCACACCACTTTTCTAATTTTTACATAATCCATAAGAGCAAGTCAGAAATTCCATTGCAGTAGGGAGTACTCACTTTCTCTCACTGTCATGTGTAGTACGGACAGGCTTACAAAAAATGCCTGTAACTGGAGCCATGAACACCTGAACTTCAACAGAGGGTGATTGTCAAAATACTGTGAGTTCACCTTCAGATCAAATATCCTCAATGGTTCCTTTGCACAGTAAAATATCTTTGTTTAGGCATTAGAGGGTATAAGTCTTCCTAGAAGGATCTTGGTTAAGGTAAGGTGATGTCCTGTCTTTCAATCTTTTAGAATTCTCACTCTGTTGTTATTTGCTGTCAGCTCCAGAATTCTGCAATGTTGTGACCTCATCCTAGTGTCTAACATCAGGTGGGAGACGTGCTTTGCTCCCCTGGCACTGTAATGTTATTGCTGAGGACAAAAGGTGTCCTCTGTCAGTGGAGGACATCTGCAAGTCTTCTGATAAATCAGATTGCCTAAAGTTTTTTGGATTTTTTTGTTTTGTTTGTTTGTTTGTTTGTTTTTAAATTTTAAAAAAATCAAGTCAATTAAAACCATTTGAATAGTGTGATAGATAAATTATCTGAGAAACCACAACATACAGAAAAGATTCAGGACCCAGAGCCTGGCAATTTCTTTGAAATTTCGCACAAGTCAAGATGACAAACAGATGGCATGGTTAGGAAAATCTAGAAGGCAAAATATAGCCCCCATGTCACTTTAATGATGCCTCTGCTTATCACAGCCTATATTTCAAATCAACTTACAAAGTATTTTTCTAAATCATAAAACTCTCTTGAGCTCTATTTTCTAAAGACAAACTGGTCTGTAAAGATACATCAGTCAAGCAGAAGATTAATTCCTGTTGTACCAAGTTGTTGTTTTTGGCACAGAAGTCAATATTTATAAGACAGAAAGCAGCTGCAGCACGCAAGTTAGCATAGTGCATAAATCTTTGCAGCAGGTTATAGCAAGATGATGATACTATCCACAGGTAACACGATGGAAGCACTGCCACAACAGAGCCTTCCTAATGGTGGTCATCCATTTACCAGTGTGAGCCACGCTAATGAGGTCACACTGATTCACTTCATGTCATTTCCCCTTTGGAAGCAATCAGCGCAAATATAAACCAGTAATACATTAGAAGAGGTCACCCAGCGCAGTAGCTCTGTAAAGAGTGAGCTGTTTGTATAGGACTCCGAGCCAGATCCAAGCCTGCCTGGAGCAATAGGACGTGTGGCTACTGACAACAGGGCCTGGGAAGCAGATTAACCCCCTGTCCCCATGAAAGCTGGCTGAGGTAAAGCTCTGCTCTCGGCTTTGCCTGTGGTGCAGCTCTTCATCCCTCCTCTCTCATCACCCCTCCACATCGGTGGTGGGGGTCGCGGGAAGGGCAGGGGGTTAACTCTCAATTTTCTTTCTGCTGATTGAAGCTTTTGCCTCCTGCCTGGTGGTGCCGGATGGCAGCTTTGGGGCAGCAGAGGGACAGGGGCACAACAGTGCCAGGAGTTGTGGCAGATGTGGTCCTGCCCCCCTCAGGACCATAGGGGGACAAGAGTCCTATCATTTGGCAGAAGTCCTCCTTTCCATCACTCTGCCTCTCTTGCTTGACACACTAGCAATGAGATACCCACTCTCCTCCACAACAGAGGCCTGGCGTGGCCTGCGACAGGGTCAGGGCATGTTGGGTAATGCCTGATCAACCAACCAGGCAAGCCCCAGCAATCCCCAGCCTTGTCTTCCATATCTTCAGCCCAGCAATCATTCCCTTCCATGGCATATGATGAGCTTTGTGGTGGAGAGGCTAGAGCTGATTTAATTTTTTATGTGCAAGGTTATACAGGTTCTCCATATCTCTGTCAGACCTTTTCCCAGTGATGAAGTTGAGGATATCAGATCCCTTGCCACAGTATTATCTCCAAAAGTAGACGTGAAGGAAGTTCAGCCTATCAATGTACTTGGGTATTTCTCCCACTTCTTGAGAAGGCTGTCATGCCAAAATCTTGGATTCCCGACACTTTTCACATGAGTGCAGCTACTCACTTATAAAGCCATACGCAGTTTTAAGCCCATGGCTCTCTCTCTAGCCCCTGCTGCACTAGCTCTGACATTTCCAGCTTCACTTGACCAAATTATATGTGGTTGTAGGCAAAGATGTTTGAAATTTAATGTTGAATAGATGCAGATTGAGCCCACATGGGAAGGAAATGCAGTAGAAATGTGGAACCCCATTATAAGAATTTATCAGTGTACATTCTGCATACTTTATAAATTTCACTAGCATGATCATCTATTTCATTCCTAGAAGAGAAAAAGCTATATTAATTTCTTGAAATAGGCAGCAGAAAGAGATTGACTTGAAATAAACAAAATAGTTGAAATTAAATTTTCTTGGCAAGATTTGCTTGTGTTGTTCGTCAAATAAATGTACATTATGTCTTGCACTGTTACTCAGCTGTGATCCTGTAATGTGTTCTCTGCATCCTGTCAGACATATGATCCTTTGTCCCATAATAGACCCAACTATCTCACAACCAGCTGAGCTCAGGGTCATCCCAGGGTCAGGCTGGTTAAAGATGGCTGTCAGTTCTCTGCCTGACTCACAGACGAACTTTAAATCACCTTTATCTTACTTGTGCTGATGCTTTCCAGCCATCACTGTAGCAGGAGCTATGTACGGAAATGTCGTACAGCATCCTTGAAAATTTCTCTGTGGATCTGCAATGTGCAGTGCACTCAATATAAAGAAAGTGTAGCTTGATGCATAATGTGAAATGGGAACTATTTCAAAAACCTTTATGCTAGGTAGTTAACAATATGGTTCTCATCCATCTTGCAAATGAAAACAATAATTCAGGGGGTGAAATATCACCCTTCAGATCAGAAATATAATTATTACTTGGCCTGAAATTTCCAGCAAAAAGAGTATTTGCATAAGAAGGACAGATAATCTGGGAAATGCATCACCTAATGTTTTTATTTTGATAAATACCTCCCTTCAGCTTCTGCAGCTATACAACTTCTTAATGTTTGTCACTAGTCTCCAAGGTATAGAAGAAAGACAGGCCTTAATTGTAAATTTATACACGCTTTATTACTGGTGCAATGGCATAAACACATTTAACAGGATTGTCATTCCGGTTAATTGTGCTGATTCTGACATGTACCTATCTCATCTAGAATTGATAGTGCCTTTTGACCAGTTAGTAGCATCACAATGTATTGTGTCTTCCTAAGGTTAAGCATATTAGGGGCCAGAGAATGGCAGGAGAAAAGAGTCCCTGCATATTAAGTAAACACCAACAGATCAGCAGTCAAACCTACTTTTAAGAAAACTGTGGATAGCTGAACCCCAGCACATGTTCTGCATTTATATGTCTGTTCCAGCCACAACACACCTGCCCCAGGCAAAGACAATAATCTCCATTATGCCTAATAGTAAAAAACACTGTTCCAGCCCCTCAGAAACTCTTGGCCTTGTTCACAGTGTGTAGTACCCAGCACCCAAGCAGATGGTAACACTTATTAAAGATATTAAAGCAGAAGAAAAGACAGCAGAAAAGGAGGCAACTATTAGAGAACACATTGTGACGAGGGAAAAAACTATTTCCATGTTTTCCCTGCAGCAGAAGTCTGAGTCTGTGAATTCTGTACTGAAGAAATTGGGGGAAGATGTGAAATCAACAGCAAACAACAAACAAGCATCCAATGACAATAAAACACCACCCTTACCCTCAGCAGAGTCATCGATGTTCAGATCAAAGCTTTGCTTCCAAACCTCACACTGAGACTGTGTACGTACTGTACATAATCCTTTCCTTCCCACGTACCCCAGTATAAACCTGGCAGGGCATTCCAGAAGGGAGATGGAGGTACATGTATCTTACAGTCACACCTGGGTGACAAGGGAAGTATTTTCAGATTGGAAAGGAAGGGAGGAAGGGAGGAAGGAAAGAAGGAAAGAAGGAAAGAAGGAAAGAAGGAAAGAAAGAAGGAAAGAAGGAAAGAAGGAAGGAAGGAAGGTATCTTCTGTGAAAAATGTATTTAAAAATCTTTAAGTCATTCATCTTCTATCATGTGAACCACATGCCTTTCAGAGAAAAGCAAGCTTTTATGCTCTATCAAGAGCATAAAACCATGAGTGATGGTAGCTGATCTAAAGAGTGCAAAAACCTGGAGGAAAAAACCTTGAGGAATTAAAAATGCGTTAAAGAATAGCTGTCCTGTTGGATGGTTGTGTGAAGTGTAACTTGAAAATCCTCTATATGTAATATAGAAATTTCACACTGTGCTTGGCAAAGGACAAGATATCACCACTGAGGAATCTCCTCTCTATGCTGTGCACCTCCTCCTGCCCCTGCTCCTGGGCAACAGCCTCTCCTTTCAGCTACCCCACCTCTCTATAGCCAATATTCTTGGGGACAGTGGCAGCCATGTCCAACAGAGCCCCTGCACAGTTGTCCGTCTTCCTTCCTCACACAAGCCTTGCCCTTTTGACCACCTTCATCCTATCCTAGATTACAGCAATGGAAGAACTGCCCCAAACGCTGGAGAGAAGTCTGGAAAACTGGAAAGGCTTGTCTCATAGCTGTGGATAAGCATCTGGGAAACATCTAGATAAAGCTTTATTTTTAACATTCTTTTAAGTAGGAGAGCACAATGGACGCAAGGAGGAATTAATTTTCTCCATTTTCCTAAAAAGAAATTTTGCAGCTCTTCAGCTTTTGAGCGCATCTAGAATTCATTTTGCTGGTCAAGAAAAAGCAGTATTTTTCAGCAGTGGCATTCTGGCTAAGCACACATACTCCTGCTGACAATTAAAGGGATGTTCTCACATGACAGCTCAAGGAGTGTCCTTCAGATCCAGCTGACAGGATCTCCAGAGCAGAGCACAGTTCTGCCTTCGGACAAACTCACATTAAGCAGATATGTCCCAAGACAGTGCTGCTGATGGACTTCATTCCTTTCTCCCTCTTCTTTTCGAGCCCAGATAGTGTTCACCTCCTGCATAGTGTGACTTTTGGGGCTACTTCCACAGTCCCTTTTTCTGAGAAACTCCCCATTGAAACTACTAGGTGTTTTTATATAGCACAAATACAGCAGGAGTTAACCTTTTGTGATGAAAGGAAATCTTCTATTTGATGCCTACCGGCACTTTTTTACTCTGAATATTTTACTACAATAAAAAAAAAAGTCTTACCCTCTGAGATGTGGGCAATATATCTTAGATTATTTAATCTTCACTTAAATGCAGATTGTTTTTTCCAAAGACTGATATATATTCCTTGCCCTGAAGAATATTTAGAGACAAACAAACCTAATTTTAAGACTCAGGCTGGACTCCATCACTTTTAGTGCTGCTGCTCCAAACTAATATGGAATTGCACTAAAAAAAAAAACAAACCTGCTTTAAGGATTAAAAACATGAAATAACATGCCTCATTCTCATGAATCCTAAAGGACACACCCATGCACCCTTAGATCGATCTTTTCCTTCAACATGGACACTTCAGACATGTCAGCACATGGGGCAGCTCTCAAAGGTGCTTCACCAAGGAGAACGGCTATTGGAATTTCCTTTATGTAGTGACAGCACCCTTCCCACCCTGAGGTTACATGCTGAGTGCAGACACCACCTGTACCAGGGGTACAGGGGACCCTGTACAGCTGCGTGGGGATCGCTGTCCCACGTGGCTGAACATGCATCCTGCCCTCAAGGAAAGGGGCCAGGTTCGTCTCAGCCAACACACACCTGAATGCAGTTAATATTGATCAGCTCTTCCATTCATCTCCTGGCCAGTTTTTCAGTCTCTAAGAGGAAAGGAATTTTATGAAATAAAGATCTAAGGGCTGAAAATGTGCGTGCAAAGGAGTGGGGGGCAGGGAACGTGACAAACTTTGTAGTCCATGTGAAAGGTTGCTTTGCTTCTAGACCGAAGGGGAGGAGGCCTGATCCTGCTCCCATGCTAGATAAGCAGATATCCTGCAGGCAAGCAAAGCTGGCAGCAGGCTGAAATCGTGGTGAGAGTTGAAAAGCTTGTTTTTCTATATGCACAACAAACCAGAAACGTTGACAGAAAAGTCAAAGAACATCTGCTCATGCTGATCTATGAATGCTTTTCCTGGATCCATTAACCTCCCTTCTTTGTCTGTCTCTCTTTTTTTCCTAAACTGAAAATTATCATTTTAAATATTCAAGGCTTTCATTTCCCTATTAATCAAATTAAATCTCCTTAGCTACAGTTAAAATACTCAGTGAGGTCCTTCAACCAAAGATTATCTGCCTCACAATTAGAACTCATTTTTAATACAACAGGCGGGAAATAGAGAACCACAGCTTTAGAATCAATATAACTATAAATTACATGGGAAAGGAAACGGTAGCACCCTAGCTTGAAATAACAGATTTATTATCAAAGAGGATGGTATTTTATCGACAAAGTACATAAGTTTTACAAAGAAAGAGCAAAGGAGACACAGAGAGAGAAATCAATGTTAACATGGGCTCACCATTGCTTTAAATGCTGCATTTGTGGTAACTAATTTTCATTTCTTATTTTAATTTGTAAAATGTCACATTGAAAATTGTTTAGTGGCTAAAAAATCCTGTCTGGAGTATTTTCTAGGGCAAAACTCCATTGATTTTAATGAAAGAGATCTGTAGAAGAAGGTCCTATTATGTGTTCTGCATTTTATTCTGGTTAAGACCGCTTACTAAAGGACCTCCTCCATTCCCATGTTTTGAACAGCATCATAATTCAGGTTGCATTGTATTTAAAGATTTGTATTTAAACTTCAAAGATTTGCATTTATTTTGATTCCCCCCTGCAGGACACGGTGAGAAAAATTGTTCTTTCTGATAGCAGCAAATATTTTAAATGCGTCACCTTCCACTTCCATAATCAGAATTCATCTGCGGTTGCTTACATATAGGATACAAAAAAACCCTGAACCTGCAATCAGATTTCTTGCTAGATTTTCACTGCTTTCGGTGCACAGTCTGCCCTGCTGTCTTCTCAGTGAAAAGCAAAGGGGAAATTTTTGCCTGTTGTTGAATATGGAGTTTGCAGTTAGAGCCTGATCCAAAGCCCAAGGTAATAGCTATGTTTTCTCCTCTTTCAGCTCCAACAAAAGTGGGAGTCACCCTGTATGGTTGACCAGGCTCAAAACACATCATCACGTTAAAAAGGGGGATTACATAGAGATTATCTGGATTTCTAGAGTCTCTCATCTGATTTGCAATCAAACTGTCTCGTTAGAGGGTCTTCAGCAGAATTTTCAGTGAGTTTGGCTGTGTTCCTTATATCCTTTACCGTATAAATGCTGTTGAAACACTGGGGTGAGAAAGATGTGATCTGAAGAGAGAAAACTTATCTTTACTGGTGGATTACCAGGCTCAGTGAGGCTAATTTTTTGATTTGCAGACTTGTGGGTCTCAGGTGAGCTGAGTCTCCCTGAGCAACAAGCCACAGTAGGTCCCACTCAAAGCCGAGATACGGATTGGGCACAAGCCTCTGTTAACATACAAATGTTTCAGTTTGTGAGCTGACTTGAAAGAAGCTTGGGTAATGCCTTTTTACGTGAATCTAAGTTCTTGGGGACATACATGTTCCTATGGTTTTGGGAAAACACTGCATGTCTCCTGTGCAGTGGGATCTGAGCTGTGTCATTGTCTCAGACCCTTTTTGCCTCACCTTCTATTTCCATGATCACTGCCTTGCCTCATAGCACTGTCAGAAATACAGAAAATAAAATATACAGGGGGATGTAATGAACTGCAAAGCCCCATGGGGTCCTGCCTGTCTGCAATACCCACTTCTACGTCTAAACATATTGTTCATGTTAATACTGTTTGCTGGTAGGAGTGTTCCTCCAAGATAACATTTTTGTGCAGTGAAATATGCATGGCTCTCAGATGGCTCAGCTCAGATGGGATCACCTTTCAGTTTCTAGACAGTGTTATTTTTTTTACCCTTTTTTTTTGCCATCACAGCATGAAGAACACAACACTACCCCACCAATGCCTTTTGTTTTATGACCCATCTGTCCACAGAACTATGCAAGGATGTTAAATCCACTGATAGTGCAGAACAGTGCTGCAGGGATTTTATTTCTTGCAAAATAGAGTAATCTGGTCCAAGTGTCTACCTTTGCTGGGTGCTAGTGGGAATATTTTACAACTATACTAAGAAAACAAACTGAGATTTGGATGACACTTCCATTGCAACTGATGCTTTGCACAAGAGTTATTTGAGATAACAGACCAGTTGCAAAGGTAAAGAAAAAGCTTGGTGTTATTGGAACAGAAGAGTTTCAATTAAAACTGTGTAGAAATTCCCACTTCTATGGCTTAGCCCCTTCCATGACCTTCACCTTCCTATGAAGGCAGTGGGAAGTTTGGACAAGTGGTTTTTCTCCAAGACTTCTCCAATATGCCCCCACTGATCCCAGAAGGGCTCTGTGATTTATACAGGTGTGCTTTTGCACCTGAGAGTTCACTGGTGTGCAGAGGAGGAGGCCCCCTATTTCCACCACCAGCCTCATCCTCACCCCCATCTCTTTTCATTACTTAACAAAGCTGGTCTCCTGTGTTTTCTCTGCTCTTTATTGCTTGTCACCGGGGCTGAGTGACTGCTGAAGATGAGAGGGGATGAGGAGTGTGAAGAGGGAAGCTTCTGTCTTTGGTCTGAGCCTGACGGGGAATGATGAAAAACACATGGGCTATGAAAAAGTCCAGTCCAACTTTCTGTTTACCCAGCTCCCTAGAAACGTCAACATCTGTCACCAAGTTACCCCTAAAAGGGGCACCCCCTTGCTACAGGACCCCGATGGCAGGTCCCATCCCTCTTCCCCCAGCACGGACTGGAGCGGAGGGGTGTTGACAGAGGGAATGGGAGGTTATCCGGGATTTGGTGATGGCTTTATTAATAGACAAAGGACATCAGAAGCGATATCCCCGGCTCAGCGCTGCGGTGCCACCTCAGGCTCGGCCAGCCGGCCCGCAGCCTCCCGCTCGCAGAGATGGGGTGGGCGCCGGGGCATCTCTCGGGTGAGCCTGACTTTTGCCGTTTCCGCAGGCGGGTCCCGAGGGAGAGACCGGCTGAGCTGGGTGCGGAGGAGCGCGGCCGCCCCGTATCGCTCCCCCGCCGCCCCTGGGCAGGGCGCCGAGAGGAGCGACCCGGCGGTCGCGGCCCCGCTCCGTTATTACAATTCACACAACGAATTTTCCTCGTATTAGTAGTTTCCCGAAGGTCGAATACGAGTACAGCTGCGAATTAAATCGATCCCTACAAAATGTGTTAGCGGAGTGTTCGGTCAAAATAGATATTTCCTTGTTTGTTTGGGGTTTTTTTAATTTATAATAGTCGATAGCATATTGCTATTTTTTGATTTTCCTTTCCTTTTCTTTTTTTTCCCCCGGAGTTACAACCCTGCATGGGGTAGAATTAGAAACTGTATAAGTACCTTGGCAAAGCCAAGCTTATCGGATGCAAGCAAGAACCGCTGCGCAGCGCCGAGACGCCGGGCGGGCATCGAGACAGGCACAGGGGCAAATCGGGGCAGGACGCGCACGTATCCTGGCTCTCAACCTCTCCGACACGACCTACAACTCTGGCGAGGAAAACGCTCCCTGAGTCCCTGTAGATGCCTAATGCCTCCGCCTCCTTCTGGCTGCACCACATCTGAGACCGATGTGAACACAGGCACGGGAGTTTGTGACTGAGATTGGCTTCGTACCTCCCGCTGTCCCCCTTGTATTTGGGGTTATTTGATTTTTTTTTTCTTTTTGCTAGTTTTACTTTCTTGAGTGGGAGAAGTTTTGCAATACTTTGAGTTTGTGTTTATAAATTGGGCACTCGGAAAAATCATCAACTGGTTATTGGTTTCATGGTAGCCGAGGCTGATCGTTATTCGACCACATTTTTATCGGAATCAGTAGTCCCGATCTAACTCTGTGAGATAAACATTTTCAAGGAAAATAGATTGGAAAGCCAAAATAACGGTACAGGTAATAGTTGAAACATTCTCCGTGTGGAACAAAGGCTTAAAATGTGTCACTGGCCCATAAAAACTAGAACAGAAGCATTCTCCGGACCCATTCCTGCTCGTATTAGTGAAATTTGTAATCCTTTTGAAGTTATATGGCAAAGAGGACTCCTTGCATGATCAACACAGTTTGCTCCCAAATGCCTAGGCACAAGAGAAGACTTCTTTTCCCCAGAGCGCCCATTGATTTCCTTGGTCTTTTCGAGCTTGAAACAGGAGTAACCGTGACCTGTAATATTTTATGACACGTAAACCATAAAAGAATAATGTTAACAATGAAAGTCGGCCAAGTAGTGTGCCTGGGGGAGAAAAGGAATGTTTGTCTTGGAAAAGGAGAACGGGAAAAGGGAAAGAGAAAGAGGGAGAGAAAGAGAGAAAAAGTTAGAAAGAGGAAGGAAGGAAGGAAGGAAGGAAGGAAGGAAGGAAGGAAGGAAGGAAGGAAGGAA